>JARHVA010002731.1:340000-517500 GCA_037957365.1 Torreya grandis
TATGATTGGAATTGTCTTTAAAGATATATCTTATGAGATACCTTGGAGGGCCTTGTAATACCTTCAATGGTACGTTTATGTATGGTTTAAAGGTGTCTCTTAGGAGATACCTTCAAGGTATCCATGAAGGCACTAAAATTCCCTTCAAGGTATATTTTAGGAGATGCCTTGAAGGGTCTTGTAGTAACTTTAAGGGTTATCTTATTATATAGAGATATGTTGGAGGGCCTTGTAATAACTTTAAGGATACCTTTATGCATGTTTTAAAATTATATTTTAGGATATAGCTTCAAAGTAGATAGAGACACCTTAAAGGGCTTTTTAGTACCTTCAAGGATACCTTTATGCATGCTTGAAAGGTATCTCTTAGGATATACCTTCAAGGTAACCTTGATGGTACTATAATTCACTTAAAAGTATCTTTTAGGAGATACATTTAAGGACCTTGTATTACCTTTAAGGGTTATCCTAGTAGATAGAGATACCTTGGAGGGCCTTTTAATACCTTCAAGGATACCTTTATGCATGTTTTAAAGTTATCTCCTGGGAAATACCTTCAAGTTAGCCTTAAAGGTCCTATAATTCCCTGCAAGGTATCTTTTAGGAGATACCTTGAAGGGTCTTTTTGTATCTTCAAGGGTTATCCTAGTAGATACTATTGTACCAAATATCCCCATTTTATTCTTCAAGAAATGGGGGCTCACTTTTAAATTTTGGCTTTGTTTGTTGAACATTTCTTCTATTTATCTGAGCAAAGTTCTAATTAGATTGCTCCTTATCCATTACATTTATAAGAACAAAGCATGGTATTATACATTTTATGGACTGACTTTATTAATTCACATGATTGGAATTTGATTTCAAGGTATCTCCTAGGAGATAACTTGAAGGGCCTTGGAATACCTTCCATGTTGATTGCAAAGGTCCTTACAAAGGATTTGATATAATTGTGGCACCTTTTTATTTGAAAATAACCCTATTGCCAACTCATATTTAAGAGATACCTTCAAGGTAGCCTTTAAGGTACTAAAATTCCCTTTAAGGTACCTTCTTAAAGATACCTTGAAGGCTCTTGTATTACCTTCAAGGATTCTCCTAGTATATAGAGATACCTTAGAGGGCCTTATAATACCTTCAAGGATACCTTTATGAATTTTTGAAAGGTATCTATTTAGATATAACTTCAAGATAGCCTTGAAGGTAATATAATGCTCTTCAAGGTATATTCTAAGAGATACCTTGAAGGGTCTTGTAGTACCTTCAAGGGTTTTCCTAGTAGATACCTTGAAGGGTCTTGTAGTACCTTCAAGGTCTTTCCTAGTAGATACCTTGAACATGAACACAATTTGAATTTTATTTCAAAGTATCTCTTAGGGGATTATCTTGAAGGGCCTTGTATTACTTTCAAAGGGTCTCTTCATAGATACCTTGAACATGCACAAAATTAGAATTTTATTTTTGGTTATTCTCTAAGAGATACCTTTAACATACACATGATTGAAATTTTTATTTCAAGATATCTCTTAAGATATACATTTAACATGCACATGATTGTAATTTTATTTTGAGGTATCTCCTAAGAGATACCTTGAACATGCACATGATTGGAATTTTATTTTAAGATATCTCATATGAGATACCATGAAGGGCCTTGGAATACCTTCTATGTTGATTGCAAATGTCCTTACAAGGGATTTGATATAAACATGGCACCTTTCTATTTGGCAATAACCTTGATGCACATGATTGGAATTTTATTTTTAGGTATCTCCTAGGAGATACTTTGAACATGCACATGATTGGAATTTTATTTTAAGGTATCTCCTAGGAGATACCTAGGAGATACCTTAAAGGGCCTTGTAATACCTTCCATGTTATTTGAAAAGGTCCTTGCAAGGGATTTTATATAACCATGGCACCATTTTATTTGGAAAGGACCATAATTCCAAATCTAATTTCCTTTGAGAACCATGTGTGGCACTGTCACAACCAACAAAAATTAGAGGGCCTTGCCCAAGAGCTCACCATGAATTGAAATATGCCATGTGGCATAGTATAGAAAATTCATTACACTAAACTACATTTTGAGATCCCCTGAGAGCAATCATAAGGTGCCACATGTCAAAAGGTGATAAAATTTCACTTTAAAGATTAATTCAATGGAAAATCAAAGGTAAATCATGTTAAATTTGAATTCTAATGCAATTGAATGCCCAAAAAACAATAGCTCAAAAATATGCAAAGTTGATGAACTCACTATTAATACATCACAAACTATAATTACCATCAAACCTTGCATTAATCAAATCAATCTTCAAAAGGCTACTCAAATCAGCTATTGCAACCTATATTTTTACTCTAAGCTCTAAGTGTTTGCTCTCTCTCCCACCTGCATCCCCAATTTAACCAAGCTTGAGCTCTCCATAGATTACACATAACCACCATTATTGGAGCCCTAAAATTATAGAGAAGGACCCTTCACTTCAAGTAAGAGTGTTTTATTTGGAAATTATAATTTTCTATTTCAATATAAAAATTTAGTTGTGATCAATGACACAAAGTTCATCCTTAAGGCCATAGACTCAGGGGACATGCATTACAACAACATCTATTATAATATCAAAAGAGATAGGTATCTTGATGAAACTGAGACCATGCCCCACATTATTTAATTATCTTTAGACATCATTGTAATCCAAATTATTGGTCTCCACAAGGCCACAACCAAACTAGAGGTCATGTCATGCACTGACCTAGTATATGGCATCTTTGAGAATTCAAGATATGAAGATGGATTACTCAAGTCAATGAACTAAGGACTTATTATTTCCTTCATTACAAGGCCTAGATTTGAAAGATATTATGACCTACCCTTGACACAATTGGATTACAACTAGAACATCAATTATAACTAGTACAAGGTAAACAAACTAGAGATAATATTAGCTTCATGGGTAACAAACCCAACTGGAGTGGTCTTCATGGATGACCAAGTGAATTTACCCATTCACCAATTCAAAAAGGGAGTTAGGGTTGGCCTTACCCTACTAAATACAATATTTTATAATTCACACATTAGGTATGTAGATATAATATTTATCCCATTATTGCAATTAATTCTTGTGGATCAATAGATCCCCTCACTTAGGGATAATATTATCAGCAATCTAGTCATTATTATGAATGAAACTTCAAGAATGGTGATCCATTATACATGATGAGCTACCTATTGGACACCACCTGCATGACTACCTAATTAAGTTAGAACTCATGGTCTCTAATTCAAGATGAAGTTGCACCCTAAACATATTCTACAATGCACATTCACCACTTCAGACACTACATCAAGATAATTACATAAGGTCTCTACCCTCCTATCTACAAATCAATCATAAAGTGTGAAATTTCAAGGGTTTCTCCTAAGGTTAGACATACATTGAAAAAAATGGGAATCTTATAGCTATATCTAGTTTTTAGAGTCATCTAGATGGAAGGGATAATGGTAGCTCCTATTAGATTACAAAGGTATGTCCCGATGAAGCTGGCTAAGAAGGAGATGGCCTATTAACTAATACATGGAGTTTATAGTGCCTTCAAGAACACAAATAATATATTCCCCCACAAGACTCCTTAAAAGTTAGGAATAGATAAAATCATAAAGTAGTACGACATTGTAGTAGCTATAAGGCATAAAAACTCATACTTATTGCCTAAAGATGATTTCAGGGCATGGGACCCCAATAATGTCATTGAAAGCCACCTCTTAAAATTCAAAAATGATATGGATATGGAATATAATCACCAAGAAGAGGTGAATTAATGGATTTATAAGGATGTAATGAATGATGAGGTAATCCTCAAAAATACTATAAGGAAGAATATTGAGCTAGAAATGAGGCTTGATATGGAGAAGAAGAAAGAGGATATTGTGAACCCCTAGCTCCCACTAAATCATGGGAACATGTTGAATTTTGACTATGAGGAAGCATAAGAGGAAGAGGAATAAGACAATGTTCACACATTATTTACTTGATGAAGGATCACATAAGAGGATCCAAAATGCATCAAGACTCAAACATTGACATAATTTTCTAGAAGATTATTACTATTGTATGGACTATGAAAATATTAGATCTTTGAATTTTCCTCTCATTAGGAACAATCCATGCAAAAATCCAATATAGGATACTCCAAGGGGATAAAGCATACCTTTGAGCTTCAATCAAGGGGAAGCTAGTATCCAACCTAGCCCCTCTTAAGGTCCTACACTTGTCTCTACATCTGATAAGGAAGCTACCATAAAAAGCTTGGATCAAATAGATCTAGATGTCATTGATCTCAGGGAATCTCAAAGGGAATTGATTTATTAATGGAGGAACTATAAAAATTAGCTAGGAGGAATATAGAGAAAATTTACACAAGGAAGAGGTCTCCCAGAATTACCATGAGAGAAGTAGTGCCTCCTCCATATCCTATTGTAAGTAATACATCATTTCCTTCCTTCTTAATTATTAATACAATTATAACTACTCCTACTTATATTGCTATTCCCACTCCCATGTTTACATCCCATACCATTGCTTCCTTTAAGGGCACCATCCCCAACTTCATCTCCCATGCCACTACCAACATTCCACCTCTATTGATCTCCGAAATCACTAGTGATGACTAAGATATAGGTTCCACCCCTTCTTAGGTAGCCATAACTAATGCATCACTTTCCATTGGCTCCCATATATCCACTAAGACATTAAGGCCCAACTCAAATATGTTCCCCTTTCAAAAGACACTTAACCTCACCATGGATGCTAAAATGATTAGGCCTTCAACATTGCCTTCATTCCTTCTTGACATGGGCCTTGCCAAGTCCCTATTTAACTCACTTAGGCAATTAGACCCAACCAATTTATATATCCTTGTAATAGATTTGGCCTCCTCTTCTACCTAGGCACTTTCATTACAACCACAATCGACACATCTAACATATAATACTACCCCAAATTAGGTGAGGGATATCATACATGAAAAAATTCAAGAAAGATCTCAGGTGGCCTCCTTGTCATTTCAAATTGGGATGAGTTTTGATACATCTATAGGCACTATGAAGAGGATGGCTAGAATACAAGTTGAGAAACTAAAATAAAACACAACTATTGTCTATGAGAGTGAATATCCTCTCTTGAATTTGATGAGGATAAGGAAAGCTAACCTTGGAGAGGTGAAAGAATATGTAGAGGACCCAATATCCTTAGTTCAAGCACAATCAAAGTCTATGGTTTCCTTGATAAAGGGGATGGAACAAGAACTAAAAAGATTGAAGGATCAAGCATTACCAAAATAGTGCCAAATAACATTCTAATTTTAATAATAAATGTTTTAATTAATGTCTTCAAATTATATAAAGTGATGAAGAAGAGGCAAGAAGATGGAATCCAACAAACCAGAGCGGTCATGAAACTTGACCAAAAGCCTACACTCTATGAAAACAAGCTAGAAAACTTATTTGGAGTTACTAGAAGCAATAAATTCCCTAACCTCAAGGTTTTTTCACTTTAATAAATTATTCCTACATAGACTATCCTCATGAATAGGAGTATTTTGAAGACATTGTTTGATAAAATCAAGGATGCAAATAGATCCTTAAGAAAAATTGAATTCAAAATTTCCTTGCTAGTGAAAGATGCCATGGTCACTAAGGTGACCAAACCTTATGGATCCTTCATGGATTAACAAAATTTTAGAGCAAAAATGAAGGTATTTATGGCTAAATTCTAATAGGATATATCCAATGTAAATACAATTTCTAAGGTAATGGGCATTGTGGCAATTTTCAATCAGAGGTTAGAAAAGGCAGATACAATTGAGGAGGCACTTAGGCCAATACTCATAGAGCATGGTAGGCTCATCAAGGAGATAATAGTTTTTTTTTGACCTATGATCTTGGAATTCACTCATAGAGACCATGACTACTTGGCATGTACAGAGGTATAGAACAAAGAAGAAGAAAAGATAAGAACAACAATAGTAGCAAGCCAACCAACAACTAGCTCTGAGCCCTTAGAGAATATTTTGTTTCATCTTGTAAATTAAAATGTAGAATATTTGTAATGTCCCCACTTTAGCAATTGACTTACTTAGTTTTAGGCATACTTACTATTTGTAGTAAGTTAACAAGATGCAACAGAGGCTAGTTTTGATGATTGGATTTGATACTCCTTGCTGAGAGCTTTCCAATGAGCTATCTCTTGCACCATTCAGAGTCTGGTTGCTAGTATATTTTAATGCTTGAAGTGCTATAAAAAGTAACATTTAACCCAATTACAAGATATTAAGTGTTAATTTAAATATTTACTTTATGGGAATGATAACCAAGGGAGACATAAGCAATATTCTAATGTATAAACTATTGCACATCCTTTATCCCACATTTCTCAAGTGTGTTGAGTCACCCCTTAGAGAAAGGATAAAGGGAAGTGCTTGTGGCTTCTTTAGGCATGTTTGATAAGAAGAAAAGAATTGTTGCACTTGTAGCTTGTAGGTTACTTTGGCATTTGAGAATGTCTTTCTCATCTATAGCACTCTAGACATCAATCATTGGGATTGGTCTTTGGAGTTTGTGCTTTCAGCCACTGTAGCAGTTGTGCCACTATAGTAGCCATGCCACTGTAGCAGCTATGCCACTGTAGTAGTCATGCCACTATAATAGCTCATCATTGTAGTATCTCTATCACTGTAGCATCTCGTAGCAGCCTAGAGAGTTCATAGATACAAGCATGTAGAGTCTATAGAAATCAGCTTGTAGCTTGCAGAGTTTGTAGAAGTAACCTATAGAGTCTGTAGACGTAGCTTGCAAAGTCTGTAGAAGCATTGGACCAACTTGTAGAGTCCGTAGAAGTAGCCTAAAGAGTTTGTAGAGGTAGCCTATAGAGTCTATAGAATTTAGCTTGTAGCTTGCAAAGTTTGTAAAAGCAGCTTGTAGAGTCTATAGAAGTACCCTGTAGAGTCCGTAGACACACTAGACCAGCCTACAGAGTCTATAGAAGTAGCCTGTAGAGTTCATAGAAATCAGCTTGTAGCCTACAAAGTCTATAGATGTAGCCTACAGAGTTCATAGAAGTAGCCTACAGAGTCCATAAAAATCAGCTTGCAGCTTGTAGAGTATGTAGATGCAGCCTGCAGAGTCTGTAGAAGCAGCTACAGAGTCCATATAACTAGCTATAGAGTCCATAGATCTAGCTGTAGAGTCTATATAAGTAGCTTGAAAAGTCCATAGAAGCCACTATAGAGTTCATAAAACCAGCTAAAGAGTCTATAGAACTAGTTGCAGAGTCCGTAGAAGCCACTTATAGAGTCTGTAGAAGCTACTGCAGAGTCTGTAGAACCAGCTGCAGAGTTCATAGAATCAGCTGTAGAGTTCATAGATCCATGCTATAGAGTTCATAGAACCACCTATAGAGTCCATAGAATCAAGTCTATGGATTCTATAGAAACTAGCCTACAGAGTTCATAGCTCTGCTAAGTAGAGAACAAAATGATTGCACCTTCGGTACTTGTTGGGAAATTTGTTAAAATAATGTTCATACGGTCACTAGAGTATTTAGTGAGTTATTTCATGACTGATATTGTACTTGTTTACTCATTTTGAAATTAATATAAATATAGTGTGTGGTTATTTTAGCTGTGTGTATCTATGCTTTCAATTCTATATTTATGTTACATGCATTAGACTTATAAAACAAAAAAAAACAATACGAGAAAATCATTCCAGAGTCATAAGGAGTTCCTGTTGGGTTAGTTTTGGGTGTAATAGGGGTTCCCATTATAGTGGTATCAGAGCCTATTTTTCCTGCCATCCTATGAGGTTTCATGCATCCAACACATCAGTACTTCTTGAGGAGAAATCAGACAAACCCATACTTAAAAATTCTTTCAGAGATTGAGGAGGAGGGTGACCCTTTTCAACACCAGCCATGGGTGATAGAGATGTGAAAAGGGGAGAGACTAGCACTAGGATGATGATTAGTGATATTGCTAGGGGTCAAAGGGAGCTATAGGCTACATTATAGTAGATGGCTCTAGTAATTACACAACACTTGACTAGAGCAGATTAGGGTAATAATGCCAACCAGGGTAATAATCCTAACTAGGTGGGTAGATAGGGTAATGGAGGTAATGGAGATGCATCGATTAATAGAGGAGCTCAGACATATGCTAGAGCTAGTTCTTCTACTACAAGACCACTCATGCCACAATTCCTTGTGAGATAGAATGACCAAGATAATGTTGGCCCTACACAATAGGAGATACACAACCAAATACTAGAGGATTGGAGAAATTTCGGACCAAATTTTCAGGGTGAAATGTCCTTTAGGGAGTATATGGATGTTAGACTCAAGCATATGCCCATGAGAGGAAATAGGCAACAAAATTATGAGATGAGGAAGAAGTTGAAGAAGTTGTCTATTCCATACTACGATGGTATAGGGAAGAATTCAGTGAGAACATGGGTCTAGAAATTATACACTTATTTCTAGCTTAATCCCATGCCTGAGGAGGATGAGATTAAGTATGTTGCATTGCACTTGGATGGGAGTGCCCAGGAGTGGTGGCACCATGGTATGGTCACACTTGGCCATAACTAGATATATACCTATGTAGAGTTTACTGAGAGACTCATTGACATATTTGACACTAAGGACCCAAATTTGCATTTCAAGGAGCTAACACAGCTTCAATAGTGGGGTTCTATGGAGGCCTATATCATTGAGTTCCAAAAGATGGTAGTATTGGTGACAAATATATCTGAAAGGAGACTCATTGTTTTTTCAGGGATGGACTTTTTGATCCCTTATAAGGATGGGTAAAGGGACACAACCCCTCTTCACTACAAGAGGCTATTAAGAAAATGAGAGACCTAGCATCTTCTTCCTATAGGAGTAAAATTCTCATTTTAAAAAGGATAAGGAGAGAAAAACATTTTAGAAGGACCCTCAGTGGACTAAGGGGGAAACTAAAGGGTTGGATGGTGACACCCTCAATGAGCTCAGGAAGAAAGAACTATGTTTTCATTGTAGGGAGCCATGGAATCTTTCCCATGAATGTCCACTTAAGGTGAAGGCTAAACCAATGGAGTATTTTTAAGAAAAATGAATTACCTTTCAAGGACAAGGAGCAACATTCAAATTCAGAATCTAGTCAGGGGGATAACACTGTTGAGGAAAGTTCAGATAATGAGAAGTCTCTTACTCAGTTGATAGGGGTCTAGAAGGCCATTACCTTTAAGGTAAGAGGGATGATTCAGGGGTAGCATGTGGTTTCATTGATCAACACAGGGGCAACACATAACTATATCAATGCAAAATTGGTGGCCAAGAGAGGCCTTCAGACCGAAGAGCACGTGGGGTTCAGAGTCATGATGGCCAATGGCCACAAGTTATTATGCACCTAGAAGATTTCAAATCTTTGCATCAGATTAGGAGGAGATTATGAGTTGAAGGATGATTTCTATGTATTTGACATGGGTGATTATGATGTCATCTTGGGAATGATGTGGATGGCTTCTCTGGTAGAGTTTACAATCAACTTGGCTAAGTTGGAGATGAGGTTTCAACATCAGGGCAGGAAGGTGGTGCTTTGAGGTTTACCTGATGGGGGGCTCAGGGTGGTATCATTAAAGAGGATGGAGTGGTTATTTAGACATGATGATGTAGAATGGGTAGCTAAATGTTTGATCATGTCCACACCTATAGAGTAGTAGGTTAAAAGCTATCATCTAGATGTATAGGAGATCATTTCTAGGCATGATAAGGTGTTTGGTAGCATTCCACATAGGGTTCCTCCTGAGAGGGGTATAGAGCATGTTATTGAGCTAGAGGAGAGGGATAAAGCTAGTCATCATCACCCCCTACCACCATCTTAAAAAGAATAAGGATGAGATATAAAAGTTGATAAAGGAGCTATTGGAGATGGGGCATATTAGGCCAAGAAAAAGTCCCCTTTGCTTCAGCAGTTATTTTGGTGAAAAAGAAGGATGGGACAATGCGTATGTGCATTGATTATAGAGCTCTCAATAAGAAGACAATTAAGAATAGGTACCCCATCCCTAGGATTGACGAGCTGATTGATGAGCTACATGGAGCATGGTATTTCTCTAAGATAGACTTACGATTAGGATACCATCAGATTAGAATGTGAACAGAGGACATAGAAAAAACTACCTTCAAGTGTCACTACGGGCACTTTGAGTTTTTGGTTATGCCATTTGGGCTAACCAATGCTCTAGCTACCTTCCAAAGTTAAATGAATCAAGTGTTCAGAGGGTAGCTTCAAATATTTGTATTGATATTCTTTGATGACATCCTGATATTCAGTAGGACTTGGGAAGAGTACTTACAGTAATTAGAGGAGGTGCTGGTCATCTTGGAGAAGGAATCACTATATGCCAAGGAATCGAAGTGTGAGTTAGGCATGACAAAGTTGCTCTAACTTGGCTATATTATCAGTGCTGAGGGAGTTAGAGTGGATCCAAAAAATATTAAGGTGGTTGTTGATTGGCCTACTCCAACAAACCTTACACAACTCAAACGGTTCTTTAGATTATGTGGTTTTTATAGGATATTTGTGAAGGGCTTTTCACAGACTGCAACACCATTAACAGACCTCACCAAGAAGGGTGCTTTTGTATGGACAAAGGTAACAAAAAAATGTTTTGAACATTTCAAGCAGGTGATGTCTTCATGTCTAATTCTAGCCCTACCCAACTTCATGAAGCCTTTTGAGCTTCATTGTGATGCATCTGGTGATGGGATTGGAGTAGTATTGATGTAGGAGAAGCACCCCATTAATTTTGAGAGTAGGAAGCTCTAAGGGGTGGATTGGAGCTATTCTATTTATGATCAGGAGGTGTTGGACATCATGCATGTCTTGGCCAAATTCTGATCCTACTTGGTTGGAAGGAAGTTTGTGATCAAGATGGCTCACAACAGCATAAAGTATTTCATGGGCCAACGAGACTTGAATGATAGGTAGCAAAAGTGGGTCACTAAATTATAAGCTTACGACTTTGACATTGAGTTTGTTAAAGGGAAGAAGAATGTAGTAGCTAATGCCTTATCCAGAAGACCCCACATTTGTGCTCTTGTAAATATTTTAGGAGATTGGCAGGTTAAAATTATAGTAGAATATGCTAGAGATGCTTGGGATTTGGGATTGATTTTAGGTACTATATAGGATGATTGCTATGAGGTGATAGATGGGTTGATCAAATTTTAGGACAAAATTTATTTGATTCCATCATCACATTTAAGAGAGATGATACTGAGGGCATTTCATGATGCACCTACGATTGGGCATCTAGGGGTCTTCAAGACCTACAGACAGATCTAAGAGTAGTTCTCATGGAGGGGGCTCAAGGATGATGTTCAGAGACATGTCAGGGAGTGTGAAATTTGTTAGCAAAATAAGGAAGAACACATGTTTCTTGCGGGTTTGCTACATCCCTTACCCATTCTAGACTGGAAATGGGAAAGCATTTCTATGGACTTCATCACTAGCCTACCACGAGTGTAGGGAAGAGATTGCATTTATGTGGTGGTAGATAGATTGATGAAGTTTACTCACTTCTTTGATATCCCTTCTACTTACATAGCAACTCAAGTGGTAGATTTGTTCTTCAAGGAGGTTTTCAAGTTGCATGGGTTATCAAGATTTATTGTGAGTGATAGGGATAGCAAGTTCATGAGCACCTTTTGGTGGGAGTTGTTTAGGCTATGCAATACAGACCTTACACCTAGTAGGAGCTACCATCCTCAGATAGATGGGCAGATGGAGATAGTAAATAAATGGGTGGAAGGTTATTTATAGAACTATGTGACTACGTAGTAGAGAGCTTGGTTTAAGTGGCTACACATGGGGGAGTATTGTTACAATACCACACATCACATGACCATCAGGATGACTCCATTTATGGCATTATATAGGTATGAAGCCCAAAGATTCATGGATATGGGTTTGGGGGACAACAGAGTGCCCAAAGGTAAAGAACTATTGAAGGATAGTCAAGATATCCTGAGAGCACTCAAGGAGAATATACAATAGGCTCAAAATTAGCAGAAGTTGTATGTTGATCAGCATAGGGTAGAGCATAGTTTTGAGGTAGGGGACATGGTATATTTGAGGCTACATCCATATAGGCAGTCATCACTTAAGAAGAGTGGAGAAGAGAAGCTTAAGCCTAGATTTTACGGCCACTACAGGGTGATTCAGAGAGTGGCTGAGGTTACCTATGAGCTTGAGCTTCCAAAGGGCAGTCGGGTGCATAATGTATTTCATTTGTCTAGGCTTAAGAAATACATTGGTTAGAGTGTAGTGCCTTCTGCATATTTACCCCCTTTGGATGAGGAGGGGAGGCTCATGTTAGAACCTGAGGCTATTTTGGACACTAGAGAGAGGAAACTCAGAAATAATGATAGTGAAGAAGTATTTGGTTAAATGGAAAGACCTAATAGAGGAGGATGCTACATGGGAGAGTGAGCAGGTTATTTAGTAGGCTGGGCTGAGATTGCTTGAGGATAAGCAATTTCAAGGGGGGTCAGACTATAATGTCCCCAGTTTAGTAATTGACTTACTCAATTTTAGGCATACTTACTATTTGTAGTAAGTTAGCAGGATGCAGCGGAGGCTAGTTTTGATGATTGGATTTGATAATCCTTACTGAGAGCTTTCCAGTGAGCTATCTCTTATGCCATTTAGAGTCCAGTTGCTAGTATATTTTAATGCTTGAAGTGCTTTAAAAAGTAACATTTAACCTAATTACAAGATATTAAGTGTTACTTTAAATATTTACTTTATGGGGATGATACCCAAGGGAGACATAATCAATATTCTAATATATAAACTATTTCACATCTTTTATCCCACATTGCTCAAGTGAGTTGAGTCACCCCTTGGAGAAAGGATAAAGGGAAGTGCTTGTGGCTTCTTTAGGCATGTTGGATAAGAAGAAAAGAATTGTTGCACTTGTAGCTTACAAGTTACTTGGGCATTTGAGAATGTCCTTCTCATTTGTAGCACTCTAGACATCAATCCTTGGGATTGGTCTTTGGATTTTGTGCTTTAATCCACTGTAGCAGCCACACCACTATAGCAACCATGCCACTATAACAACTGTGCCACTGTAACAGCTATGACACTGTAGTAGCTATGCCACTATAGCAGTCATGCCACTATTGCATCTCATCACTGTAGTATCTTTGTCACTGTAGCATCTCATAGTAGATTAAAGAGTTCATAGATACAAGCCTGTAGAGTCCATGTAAATCAACTTGTAGCTTGTAGAGTTTGTAGACATAGCCTGTAGAGTTTGTAGAAACACTGGACTAGCTTGCAGAGTCCGTAGAAGTAGCTTGCAGAGTCCATAAAAGTAGCCTATAGAGTTAGTAGAGGTAGCTTATAGAGTCTATAAAATTTAGCCTATAGCCTGTAGAGTTTGTAGAAGTAGCCTGTAGAGTCTATAGAAGTAGCTTGCAGAGTCCGTAGATGCACTAGACCAGCTTGTAGAGTCCATAGAAGCAACCTGTAGAGTCTGTAGAAATCATCTTGTAGCCTATAGAGTTTCATAGATGTAGCCTGTAGAGTCCAGATAAGTAACCTATAGAGTCCATAGAAATTAGCCTGCAGCCTACAGAGTCTCGTAGAAGCAGTCATGCAAAGTCCGTAGAAGCAGCTGTAGAGTTCTGTAGATCTAGCTATAGAGTCCATATAAGCAGCGTGCAAAGTCCATAGAAGCTACTGTAGAGTCTATAGAACCAGCTGAAGAGTCTGTAGAACTAGCTATGCAAAGTCCGTAGAAGCCACCTGTAGAGTCCATAAAAGCCATTGCAGAGTCTGTAGAACCAACTGTAGTGTCTGTAGAATCATCTGTAGAGTCCATAGATCCATGCTGACAGAGTCTGTAGAACCACCTGTAGAGTTCGTAGAACTTGCCTACAGAGTTTGTAGAATCCATTTTGTGGAGTCTGTAGAAACTAGCCTGTAGAGTCCGTAGTTTCGTTGGATGGAGAACAAAATGATTGCACCTTCGGTACTCATTAGGAAATTCACTGAAATAATGTTCATATGGTCACTAGGGTATTTAGTGAGTAATCACATGACTAACACTGTACTTGTTTACTCATTTTGACAATTAATATAAATATAGTGTGTGGTTATTTCAGTTGTGTGTATCTATGCTTTCAATTCTATATTTATGTTACATGAATTAGACTTGTATAACAAATAAAAACAATATGAGAAAATCATTCTGGAGTCATAAGGAGTTCCTACTTGGTTAGTTTTGGGTGCAACGGGGGTGCCCATTACAGTATTCCTTTGTAATGTAACATTTTAGCCACTTAGATATATTTAGGCACCTTTTATGGGCCCATATAAACTCATATTAGGAATTTTTTGAGCCTATAAATAGGGGTTTCCTCATCATTTCTAACCAAAAAAAGTTGTTACTAGAATTAACACAAGGATACAAAGAATTTGAGAGTTTGTCTATAGTGTTCTCTTGTGTGTGTTTTGTGATTTATAATTATCACACTTCTAGATGGCTAATAGTTTCTTTTATACAAGCTAATTTGGTAATACCACACATTATATGCATCTGTTAACTTGAGTTTAACACTAGGCTAACTAATTTGATAGTATACTTACTCTATTTTCTTGTCATTTAAAATTGAATGTGCCATGAAATTTAATGTGAGTGAGTAATTTTCATGTAAATTATGTTGTTATACATATGCATTTCCTTCCTCAGAAGCTTTAATTACATTTAGCTTTGATCATTATGCTAGAGTTGGTAGATGCTAGATTCATTTTTTTTTGCCTCAAAAGTTATCATAATTGGTATCTTTGATCATCTTGAGCACAACATCTTTTATTCCCTACCCTAATCACTCTTATACCCACCCATGAATCACTTTATATTATTTCATGCTATAAATATCCATTGTTTTCTTATATTTTGGGCAATAGTTGGAAAAGATTGAAATAATTTTACAAAGATTAGAAAGAATAAGTTTCATTGCATAAACATCTATTTTCCCTATATTAAGATCTACTAGCATACTTTCAAAGTGGTGATCACATCTCTTCTATTTGTGCTATTTCTAGGATTGGTTGTATAAACAACTCGAACCCCAAGTCTTCCAAGACTCAAAATTAAGTTTCTTACTTTCCCCTTATTCCCTGGTGACATAAAGAACACAATAAGTGAATCAATAAGACCAATAAATTAGCCTTTAAGAAATCAATAAAGTGTCCTTCAGACACATTTAGGCTTGGTTTAAACTAAAAATATGGTATAGTCAGGGGTTTGGTAATGTTAAGACCTTTTATAGGCTTGTGGAGGTTATTTGGACCATCAAATGCATGAACTATTGAGATGAATAACCTTAATATATATATCAAGAATGATACATGTGAGGTTAAAATAGGGCTAAAGAAACACAAATATACATCTATAGCTAGCTTCAAGAACACTACAGTCAAGTGGGTGAACCATGCTTAATGGAGACTTCAAGGGTATAGACTTTCAAATAGGGTAATGAGATTGTTAAGAGATCATCATATATTTATCAACTCATGGGTACTCTATGTATTGTCAAATCTCTCGAAGCATCTTTAGACCTTGTCATAGTCTATACAAAGGACATCACATCATTCATTGTGGTCTATATAGGAGAGGTTTGTTTTCATAATGAAATAATGGTGAACATGTGAAGAAGATAATAGTCTAAAAGGAATGCATTAAATTGTGGAATTTGGAGGAGACCTCAAGGAGCCAAACTTAGTTGAATATTTAATTTCATGAAATCTTTACCTACAATTGCTTATAGGACTAAGAAAATATGTTGATAGTCAAGACATTGAAACAATAAGGTCTTGCATATTGTCAAAGTTCATAGGGTCTTATTATGTTTGAATAATCATTTCATTTTCATCCTTAATCTTTTCATCCCAACATCTAATAGGTTTATTACTTGATCCTAAATTCACATATTTAGAGGAGCTAGCCTCATAACTAGAGGTTTGGTCTATATATAGGCATCCCAAAGCCATATATCATTCAAATGTTAGTCTAGATATAAATTAGATCTGAGAAGTCTGATTCAACTAGGTTTTATTTGGGTTGTTAAAATAAATCAAAGGATATCTATTGGTATTTTTTATTGTAAGGGAACTTTCTTTTTTGCCCTACCTTACTCCCTCCTTTTGAACTTTTTTACATGAATCACTTTATATTAATGATCATTTTGTATATTTATTTATTTGTTTAAGATTTTGGACTTATATTGGAAAATAAAAATCAATTTATATCATAACAAATTTAGGTATATTGTGTCACTACTATATTCCTATTGTCCCTAGAATAGGGTTTGCTTGTAGACTAGAAGGTGGTAAGTTGTAACCATATAATATCTCTAACAAAACTAAGTGAAGCCCAAGGTTTTATAAGATCTACACTATAATATAATAAATGTTATTTTGTTGTTCAAATTAGGTCCTTAACACAGACACACATCAATAATCTAGAAGGACCTGATGATGAATATAAATATTCTCAACCTACTATTTCTTGTCATGCACTTTTAGGTATTAATACTCCTCCAAATATTAAGGTGGTTGGTTTCCTCAAGAAATATAAGTTGATTATATTTATTTAATATAGGATTACACACAAATTCATCAATAATAAGTTGGATACTCAATTGAACTATTTCATTTACCCAACTGCAAAATTTCAAATCCTAATTATAGGTGGGGGTATAGTCAATTATTATGGTAAATGCCATAGTATAAAGCTATAGGAGACTACCTATTATATTATCTTATGTTTTATATTATCATGGATGGGGCTAGTATTTTTTTTGGATTATAATGTCTCACCACTTTATGTACAATTGAGATGAATTTTGAGTAACTATTCATGCCCATTCATTTATAAGGAAGGACATTTGAACTACATGGTTTATTGGCTAAATCTATGCAATTGGTTAGTTTTTACTAGATGATGAAGATGATAAAAAAGGTGCAAAGTAATTATTATGTGACTATTCTCCATATAATTTAAGCCAAACAAGGAGTCTACCCATATTGAATTACAACTGGTGGATTCTACCCATTTTTGTCTTATACACCCACTTAATTCCTTTGACCTCTTTTACTTTTGTACTAGGATTTATAGCATAGATCACTACTACCTAGGTGAACCTAGGGCCTCTCTGAGATCAACACATTCTTAAAAATTGTACTATTTTTTATTAAAAATTGATTGAAGTATATATACGTAGAGTATTTAAAATTGATTTATTACATTATTTTATAAAAATTTAGTGTTACAATTTGAAAACCCTATTTTCCTAAAAAGTAGTCATGTATGCACTCATTCCTTTAGTAGAAGGTTCACTAATATCACAACTAGACACACTCCAATAGGGCCAAAAATATTATAATAATCTAGGTAGACTATCTAAATCTTAGCAATTTCATAACATAGAGTGTTAAACAAGAATAAAAGGGCCAAGTCAATACAAATAAATCACAAATTTTAGATAGTGTAAAAAAATATTAAACACTATTAATATTAAATACCTTAAAATAAGGATCTATAAAAATGATAGTAACAAATATGGTCAACGCTTTAGACACTCTACAACTTGCTCTTTTCCAATTTATCAGTGCTCTATAATGTATGTTCAAAAAAAACACTAAGAATATGTAGGAATAGGAATATATCTAGTCAGACATGTTCGACTATTTTTTTTGCTATTAAAAATATGTGAAAATTATATGGACCCCATTTTGCAAAGTAAATTTGAATTTCAAATTCGTTGGGGACTCCCACCTATTTCTGAATGTAAATGCACCTCATGAGTTGTTAAGTTGAATTGAAGGCAAGTGATATATTTAACATATTAAAATGATATATATATATACATACATATATATATATATATATATATATATAGATATATTATTACTATATAATATATATGTTAATATAGTTTATAAATCAAATTATAATTATATATTATATATTTTAGTATAATATATCTAATATAAAATATATAATTTATATATAATATTACTCAGTTTAATATGTGTGTGTGTGTGTATATACACACACATATCATGACATATAATGTATGTATATATGTAGGTGAGAGGGGTTATGTAAAGTGAAAGAGTGTAAAATTATAATTGATAGTTAAACCTAGTAATTCTAAACCCTTGATAATGTCAAAATATTAAATTTCATTTTTAAAGATAATTTTGGGTGCAAACCGATCAGGATATGAATCACCATGCAATGATTTTTTATATAATGGATTGCATTATTTATGTAAAGAGATAACCTCTTATAATTTAATTTCTACATCAAAAGTACAAATCCCTTGGTTTCGATCAGGGCACATCTATATTCACTAGATAAGGAGCTCAATTGTGGCTAATCACATTTTGTCTTGGTGATTACAATGGAGAAATTACTTTTGTTAAAATGGCACTAAGAAAATTAAAAGTGACCAAGATAAATTTTGGGTTTAAAGTTGGATAAAAAATTGAAGTGGACATATATGTTCCAAAGACACCATCTATTCTATGTATGCCTACGATGCCCAGTGATGATGCATTCTCAAGTATACCACCATAGTCTTGTTTCTCATAAATATACTATTAATGATACACATTTAAAAAATATGGATGAAAATCCACTTAATATTATGTAAGATCCTATTTCTAAATCATTACCATCGGTTCATTTCATGATGATAATTTTACTTCTATTTCTATATTTGAACTTCTATAATTTTCATTGTAATATGGCCTTGCAATGGATTATTAAAAATTTTATAATTCTTATGATCCCTTTGATGTGATCCAAAACCCATGGTAGGAGACCCATCAAGTGTAATTTTTTGGGATTTGTATAAGTCCTTAAGCTTATATAACAAGGAAAAACATCTATTTGTAGAATCCATATGGGCATGTTGGAAATCACAATATGCATTCTCATCATATTAATATTCCCATGGAAGATATTTACTCATATCAAAATCTAATAATACCTTAGTGTAGGGAGAGATATGAGTTAACATTTGACCAACTTCTTAATAAGAAGCACCAGAGGCTTTGTGAATTTAGTATTTTTTTTGTCTGGTGCATTTTGTAATATAGCTTGATGTGGCACTGCCATATTTATTATTTGATTGGTATCATATTTTGGTTCATTCATATTAACATTTTAAGATGGCTTGATCTTATATTATGTATTATATGAGGCCAATGTAGTGGCCCCATACTTTAATATCTTGTTTAATGCAAGAAGTTTCATTTCTCGGTCATGCTCAGGGTCACCATTTATATTTCTCATAAGTAAGAAATTGTAGTGCACCAAAGTGTGATGGTAAGGGTTGAAATGATACCTCTAATTCAAGATAGTTATGTAAGACATAGTTTGAATCAAGTGAGCTATATTTGGATGCCTTTTAGGTGTTATTCTTAATGAGATATTTTTTTCCTCTAATGCTTTAGTCATTTGTAATGAGCATTGTGAAAAATTCCTACCTTGGTTTAAATTATTCATTGAAGTTGACATCAAGGGGGATGAATATTTATTCCCACTCGATAAAAACTCAATTTTTGATGTGATTAATGTATGTGAAAGAGGAATGTCCTCCATATTGGTCTCTATCATATTTGATATCTAACCATGTTAAATGTCTATCATGTTATTCAATTATTTAAATTAACTAATCGATTCACAAGTATAAATTCAATAAAGGTGACTCGCTATCACAAGGATTTGAATTGGTGAATTTATTTCAAAGGTATTCCATGGGGGCTAAGAATTAAGGATTCAAATCCCTATTAGACAATTTCATCATGTAAAATAAAAAATATAAATAAACTTATTCAATCAGAATAATAATAATAAATGATAAAAAATTATAAATATTTTTATATTTAAAACTATGTTTATTATTTATTTTTATTTATCATGTTTAAATCTTTAAATATTTTTACTAAATAATTATGTTTAAATGTTTTTCCAAACTGACTAGTTTTTGCCTCATAAAATGAAACATTTTTGAATGTAATGTTATTATACTAAATTTCTTATTTGTATTCAAGTGGTGACAAATATAAGAAGTAAATCCATACTAATAAAAATATTTAAACATTGTCATAATTCCATTATAAATATTTTCACTATTTTATACAAGTCTAAATCTCTCAGAATCTAGATAAGGTTCTATCCTCCAACCATAAGAATAAAAAAAAATCCCTTTATCATTTACCAAAATGGACCATGCCAATTTTTGTATACAATTCCACCTCTAAATAAATTTCAATGACTTGTCATGCATGTTAAGAGTTGTTTATATATTCCACTTGAACTATAATCAAATGTTTTTAAACACATTTGATACTTAATATAATTTTGACTACTTCATGTGCCCCTGATATTGAATTAAAAAACTTAAAACCATTCATATATTGATAGTTATCTAGGTTTTATCCAAGAATTCCTGAAAGTGTATATCTCTAACTATGGCTTGTAAATATCTGTTGTTTTATTTGACTAAGACTCAAAATAGTAACAACTGCTAGATGGTTGTGTAGCATTGACTAATTAATTTTTTTAGTAAAACTCATCCATATGCATATTATAATACAATCATGAACTAATTATACATCACATAATATAATTATCATAGTATCACTCTATGTTGCATCCATCTAATTTCTATGCCTCTCCATAAATGCAAATATAAGAAATTAACTCATCTATAAGTATATGAAGTACAATATCACTAGTTATTTAAAATTATGATAGGAAGCCATAATTTAGTTAGGCATTGAAAATTTTACTATAGCTATTCAATACTACCACAAGAAGATATGGTGGACATATTATCAATCTAATAATTTTTTACATGGTGCATTCTATAATATAGCTCAATGTGGTGTTGTTGTGTTCATTATTTGATTGGTATCACATTTTGGCTCATTTAGATTAACATTTTAAGATGGATTGATCTAAAATTTTGTATTGGATGAAGCCAATGTAGTGGCCCCATACTTTAGCTTCTTTAATTTAATGAATTTCATTTCTCAATCACACTCAAGGTCACCCTTCATGTTTCTCATAAGTAGGAAATTTCAATGCCAAAAAGTGTGGTGGTAAGGGTTGAAATGATACCTCTAATGAAAGAGGGTTATGCAAGACATATTATGAGTCAAGCAAACCTTATTTGGATGCATTTTAGGTGTTCTTCTCAATGAGATAATATTTTTCTTCTAATGATTTAATAATTTGTAATTAGGATTGTAAAAAATCCCCACCTTGGTTCATTAAAGTTGACATCAAGGGGGATATATATATATATATATATATATATATATATATATATATATATATATATATATATATATATATATATATATTCCCACTAGATGTATGCTCAATGTTAGATGTAATTAATAGGCATAAAAGAGGAATGTCCTTATTTGTATTCAAGTGGTGATAAAGAGAAGAAGTAAATCCATACTGATCAAAATATTTAAACATTATCACAATTCCATTGCAAATATTTTGACTATTTTCTACTAGTCTAAATCTCTCTGAATGTAGAGAAGGTTCTATCCTCCAACCATAGAAATAAAAATAATCCCTCTTCTATTTACCAAAATGAACCATGCCAATTTTTGTATACAAGTCCATCTCTAGATCAATTTTAATAATTTGGCATGCATGTTAAGAGTTGATTATATATTCCACTTGATCTACAATCAAATGTTTAGAAACACATTTCATACTTAATATATTTTTGAATACTTCATGTGCCCCTGATACTGAATTAAATAACCACAAACCATTTAGATAGTGGTAGTTATCTAGGTTTCATCAAAGAATTCTTGAATGTGTAGATCTCTAACTATGGCTTGTAAATATGAGTTCTTTTGTTTGACTAAAAATCAAAATAGTAACAACTATCAGATGGTTGTGTAGTGTTGACTAATTAATTTTTCTAGTAAACCTAATCAATATGCATATTATAATACAATCATGAACTAATTATACATCACATAATATAATTATCATAGTGTCACTCCATGGTGCATCCATCTAATTTCTATGTCTCTCCATAAATATGAATACAAGAAATTAATGCACCTATAAGTATATGATGTAAAACATCACTAGTTATTTAAAACTATGATAGGAAGCCATAATTTAGTTGGTTATTGAAAATATTAATGTAGTTATTCAATACTACCACAAGAAGATATGGTGGACATATTATGAATCTAGTAGTTTTTTTTGCATGGTGCATTCTATAATACAACTTGATGTGGTGTCATCATGTTCATTATTTGATTGGTATCACATTTTGGTTCATTTGGATTAAATTTTTAAGATGGATCAATCTTAAATTTTTTATTGGATGAAGACAATGTAGTGGCCCCATACTTTATCTTGTTTATTACAAGGAGTTTTATTTCTCGATCATACTCAGGGTCACCCTTCATGTTTCTCATAAGTAGGAAATTTTAGTGCCACAAATTATGGTGGAAAGGGTTTAAATGATACCTCTAATGCAAGAGGGTTACGAAATACATATTGTGAATCAATAAGGCCATAATTGGCTGCCTTTTAGGTGTTCTTATAAATGAAAAAATATTTTTTATCTAATGCTTTAATCATTTGTAATGAGGATTGTGAAAAATCCCCACTAGGGTTCAAAGTATTCATTTAAGTTGACATCAAAGGGGTTGAATATATATTCCCACTTGATTTACACTCAAATTTTATGTGATTAATGGACGTGAAAGAGGAACATCCTTATTTGTATTTAAGTGGTGATAAATAGAATAAGTAAATCCATAATGATAAAAAGATTTAAACATTGTCATAATTCCATTGCAAATATTTTGATTATTTTCTACAAGTCTAATTCTAGATAAGGTTCTATCCTCCAACCATAGGAACAATAAAAATCCCTCTGCCATTTACCAAAATGAAGCATGCCAATATTTGTATACAAGTCCAACTCTAAACGAATTTTAAAATAACAACAATTGCCAAATGGTTTTGTAGCATTGACTAATTATTTTTTTTAGTAAAACTCATTCATATGCATTATTATTATAATATAATAAACTAATACATCACATAATATACAAATTATTAATAATCATAGTGTTAGTACATGGTGCATCCATCCAATTTCCATACCTCTCCATAAATGTGAATCCAAGAAATTAACACACCTCTAAGTATATGAAGTAAAACATCACTAATTATTTAAATTTATGATAGGAAGCCATTAGTTGGGCATTGAAAATATTACTATATCTGCTCAATACTACCACAAGAAGATATGGTGGACATATGTGACCCATAAAAATGATCCATAATCAACTAAAGGCCAACCATATTCTATATGATTAGTGACATAGTGTGATATAAATATTGAAGGATGTGATCGACTTATTTTGATGACATGTGCCTTATGATCAAATAATTTGAGGATATGATTATATATGTGTAGAGTATCAATCAAATAATGAAATTCAAATAATAATATGTACAAAATAATTACAAGGTCAAATATATGTATATACATATATAATTATTAAAGGAATATAAAATGTGAACATGGGGGTTATTATGTTAAGAAAATTATTAAAACAGATCCATATTTACACTTAAACATAGTTTACAAGTTTGAATCACATATCAATAAATTGTTTCACAAAAGAAATCACATTAGCAATGCCTATGTCTGCTCCTACCCATATAGATTGAAGAGTCTCAAATGAGGTCGACAATGAAAAAAAAATATCATTAGTTGATACTATATATAAAATTACATACATCTACATAAATTAAAACTTATAACATTAAAAATTACCTTTGGATATATAAACATCAACCAAGTAGATGTAACAATATATGAGCTACAAGATGGTTCACAATCTGGCTAGGAAAAAGATGGTATTGTCTCTTATTACAACCTAAAATGTTACATATATATTATTATAATTTATTATTATGTAAAATAAATATTATCTTTTAAACACTATTTATAATTTAACAGGTCTAACAAAAAAATTACATGTCAAATTTAAAAGATACTTGCAAAGGTGTAGGTGAGATTTCCAAAGCAAATGTATGTTTCAAAAAATTAGAAGTGAGAAACAAAGGTAATTATAATAGGAAGTGATCCCATTTAAAATTATAGTTAAAATAAGGCCTATGATACTAACTAAGCCCTATATATCTGCCATTGCCAAATACTAAAAATTACAGAAGTTGAGCTTATGACATTGGGTGCTGTGTTAATGTGGCTTTCACTAACATCTCAGAAATGATGTATGAGTGATTAACCCTCAAAAAATGGACCCAAAATGTAGTATTAGTAATAAATCCATCAAATACATCTCCAAAATTCCATTTCTATGTCATCCATGTTTCAGGTCGTGAAAATGTGCAACAACAGTTAGCCATCACATTTCTTGTAATAGGGGTCAAAACCATATCATCTATCCAATTAAAAACACCATCATAATTGGTTTACATCAAATCCTTCTCCTCATCTAATTTAAGTTCTAGTGCATAGAACACCACATGATCTATATTAGTGTGGTCGAGTAGTAGTGTTAGTTGGACCATCTCCATGTCTACTCTTATAAGCATAAGTATGGAAAAATTGACTCGTATGTTACTCAAGGGTGTTAGTAAGTGCCTTAAGTACATGCAAACAGTCAATCTCTACAACATCCTTCACTTTAGAGGGGATTGTCTCAAGATAAAGGGTTTATTTTATAGATAATCTCACAGGTTGATTAGGCACATGATATGCACCCAACCTATCCTATTCAAAGCCTTTTTATTGTCTCTAAAACTCTTAATAATAAAATTAATAAAGAATTTCATTAAGTATATTAAACTTTCATTAATATTTTCTCAAAAAATATGAAGGAATATTATTATTTTTAGAAGGCAAGACATCATATCCATCTATCATTGTCCCAAAAATTATTTCTCATCAATGAATGGTGGCAATAGTGGATTGGGAAATGTTTGAATTACATTAAAAGTAGCACATTGATTTTTGGATTACTGAATAATGAGATTTTTTTCTTTTTTTCTTTTTTATCTCTCAAACTAACCACTAAAAATTTGACATTATCATATTAGGAATTACATTTCTCTCTATAATATTTTCATCTAAATTTGACATTACCATTTAATCAAATTCACCTATAGTAAGGTAGGGGTCCCATGTAATGGGATCACTAATTATTTTTGAGGGGGTGATGCTAAGAAATTGTAGGATTGTTTTACTAATTTGCAGTCCTATGTTATTTAATTTTTTTTGCAATATACGTTGCTCATAAAAATTAAGAGTATTTTACTAAAAAAATGTTGTTTGAAAATAAATAAATAAATATGATTGGATACGAAACTATAGTTAAAAACAATGAATTCATATTATATGAAATAAAGTGTTTTTAACATTATATTACAAAAATTAAAGCTGAATATAGGTGTGAATAAATGCATCTTACTAACTATGCATTACCAAAAATTGCCAACAAGGTTGTGATATACATGAGTCAAAAATGCTAACCAATCTTGTCCATAGAAACTGATGAACACATCTTCTACTCACTTTGTAGCACCTACAGTCAAAAACATCAAGAAACACATCTCATAGTTAGACTTCAAAATTAAAGTTAATAAGTAATCATTTTGGTCTTAATAA
The DNA here is from genome assembly GCA_037957365.1 of Torreya grandis. NCBI lineage: Eukaryota > Viridiplantae > Streptophyta > Pinopsida > Cupressales > Taxaceae > Torreya > Torreya grandis. Next base: position 365,824 of record JARHVA010002731.1, read on the forward strand.
TATACATAAATAAACCAAAGGATTTGAGTGTAGAAATAAACTCATTAGGATAGATATTCATTGGTGCTAAATAAATTTTAGCTTAATTTAAATCTATTTATAAAAAAAGGTTGCATATCACTAATTAAAATTACAACTTCAAAGACCTCATGGTTAAATGAAAATTAATATCATTTTGTAAAGTAAAACATATATTCTTTTGTATAATTTGTATGTAATTTAACCATTTTCAAAATGTTATAACCAAGTTTGAAGGGATATAATATTAGTCATTCATATTAATTAAAATTTGATTGTCCATCTGTTTTACTTCCAACTGTCCCATGCCAAGTGCCATCTACAACATCAAATATAATACTTCATGATACATGATTTTAACTTTGTGATACATGATTTCAAATTTTAATTTAATTCCTACCAAACATTAATGTTTGATAGATTTTCTCTTCAAAGTAATATACCTCATCTGATTTATACATGGTGAAGTGACATAGAGTTTTAAATTCATACCTATGAGTGCATGTCTGACCCCATAATGTTAAATGAAGTAGAAACTCAACCCATTTTTATGTTACGTGGTATTATATAATACATTAAAGACATAAAAATGCATTTAATTTTGTTAAAAATTTAATATTATTTCTGTACTATTAATAATATATAGATATATAATTTCTATTATCTTGATAAATAATTTTCTTGTTAATCTTGTATTGAAATATTTTTTTCAAGATTAAAGTTGGTTAACTTATAGTTTTATGTTTAAATTTAATTGATTTTACATGGATACGATTTGGCCATGTATTTTTGAATTGTCATTTTTAAAAGTAAAATAGAGATTTTTCTTGTATAATTTGTATGTAATTTAATAGTTCTTATACTTTTTATAACCAAGTTCAAAGGGATACAAAATTAATCATTCATATTACTTGAAATTAATTGATTGTCCATCTGCTTTACTACCCACTATCCCATGTCAAGTGTCATATACAACATTAAATTTAATGCTTCATGATACGTGATTTGACCTTCATGATACATGATTTCAACTTTTAATTTAATGCCCATTACCTACCAAGCATTATTAATGTTTGATAGATTTACTCTTCAAAGTAATCTACCTCATCTACTGTACACATAGTGAAGAGCTACAAAGTTTTAAATTTGTACATGTGATCATATTTTTGACCCTATAATGTTAAATGAAGCAAAAAATCAACCCATTTTCATGTTACATGGCATTATAAAATATGTTAAAGGCATAAAAATTCATTGAATTTTTTTATAAATATAATATTATTTTTGTACTATTAACAATATATAAATGTATTGAAATATATAATATATAATATTGATTTATAACCTTTATTGACACATATATTATATGATACAATAATATTTATTAATATTCATATATGTTTTACAAAATATATAATTTATATATAATATTGATATATAATTAATCAGTTTAATATATAAAAATATTATGATATATATTAAATGTCAATATTTATTTAATAACTAATAGAATTTGTGTGTGTGTGTGTTGGTCAAAGGGGTAATGTGAAGTGAAAGAGTGTAAATCAATAATTAAACCTATTATGTAATTTAAACCTGTGATAATGTCAAAATAAGTTCATCTAAAGTAATTATGGGTGTAAACCTATCAAGATTTGAATCACCATGCAATGTTTTAGTCTATGATGGCTTGCATTCTTTGTGTAAAGAGATATCCTCTTAGAACAATCTCTATGTCAAAATTGCAACTCCCTTGGTTTCAATCAAGAGGCATATGTATTCACTAGATACGGAGCTTAGTTTTGGATGATCAAGTTTTATCTTGGTAATTGCAATAGATAAATTGTTTTTGTTACAATGGTGCTAAAAAAATAGAAGCAACCAAGAAGAATTTTGGGTTTAAAAATATGATAAAACTATGAAGTGGACATATGTGTTTGAAAGACACCATATATTCCAATGTGTATGCATACTATTATACCACCACCACTTATTTCTCCTAAAGATATTAATAATTAATAGTGTTACATCTTCAAGACATGTGGATAAAACTCCACTTATTATGCAAGAGCCTATTATTTATAAATCATTGCCCTCAGTTCCAAAGTTTTATAATGATAAATTAATTCTATTTCCATATTTTAACGTCTATAATTTTCATTGTATGGTCTTGTAATGGATTATTAAAACTTTTCTAATTTTGATGAACCCCTGGATGTGATCCGAAACCCATGGTAGGAGACCCATCAAGTATAATTTGTTGTGATGAGTATGTTGCTATTTTATTGGAATGAAATTTCCTAAATTTTACAAATATACATTTAGATAAATCTATAAATGAAAATTCTATATATAAATATTATATATATAGTGAGTATTATGAGGTAGACTACTTATGCCCTCACAAAACCATAATTTAGATAAACATACAAAATCCTTTCCCAAGAGGTCTTTGAGTTACTAGGTAGGATTTTGTGTCACTTATTTTAATTACCATTTTGGGATTGAATTAATCTCCAAATATTAGTTTGTAAATTCAATAAAGGTGACTCACCCTCATAGGTATTTGAATTGGTGAATTAAATTATCTCAAAATTATTCCAGTGGGGGCTAAAAATTAAGGAATCAAATCCCTATTAGATAATTTGCTTATGTTACATCTTCAAAAAATGTGGATGAAACTTCACTTATTCTAAAAGAACCTATTATTTAACATCGGTTCCAAAGTTCCATGATGATAATTTTACTTTTATTTCCATATTTGAACTTCTATAATTTTTATTGTATGTCTTGTAGTAGATTATTGACATTTTCTAATTCTGATGATCCCCTAAAAGTGATCCAAAACCCATGGTAGGAGGCCCATCAAGTGTAATTTCTTGAGACTCATATAAGTTGGGGATTGACCAAATATCCTCAGGGGTTGCTTATAGGTGTAGAGAGAGATATGAGTTGACACTCAACCAACTTCATAATAAGAAGCATCAGAGGCTTTGTAAATCTTGTAATTTTTTTGCATGATGCATTTTGTAATATAGCTCACTGTGACATCATCATGTTCACTATTTGATTGGTATCACATGTTGGTTCACTTAGATTAACATTGTAATGATATTAAATTTTTATGTATTGGATGAGGCTAATGTAGTGATCTCAAACTTTACTAGCTTGTTTAATGCAAAGAGTTTCATTTCTCGATCATGCTAAGGGTCACCTAGTTATTTCTCATAAATAGGAAATTTTAGTGCCACAAAGTGTGGTGGTAAGGGATGAAATTATACCTCTAATACAAGGGGGTTATGAAAGACATATTGTGAATCAATCACATAATTTTGATGCCTTTTAAGTGTTCTTTTTAATAAGAGAATTATTTTCCTCCAATTATTTAATAATTTGTATTGAGCATTGTGAAAAAGCCTCACCTTGGTTCCCTTACCTTGATTTACAATATTTTTTCTCAAATATAAATCTATGTCTATAGATATCTATAAAAATATTCAAGTCTAGTATATAATAATATATGAAAATCTATTTATAAACATACTATATAAATAGAAAGTGTTCTTGTGATAGATGGAAATGATCTTGGTCATCATAGAATGAAGCAATCAGTAATCAGAATGAATTTGAAATGCTTTCCAAATGAGTTGGTAGCTAAAAATGAAATTGATCATCTTGGGATGTACCCGTTAATCATCAAAATGCCCTTGAAAAGCTTCCCAAATGAGTATATTACTATTTCATTGGATTGAAATTCTCTAAATCATACAAATCTATATTTTTATAAAATCTATAAATGGAAAGTCTATATATAGAAATACTATTGATAATAAGTATTTTGAGGTAGTTGAAAATGGCATTGATCGTTTTGAGATGTACCAGTTTGTAATAATCTAAATCTACTCAAACATCAAACTACCTAAGTAAGAAATACAATAATTAGAACTAAATGTAATAGATGACTTCACAATTTAAATCATCATTATAATCTTAAAGATAAAATTTATAAATCATGATTAAATGGAATATGAAAATAAGAGGATTGGATAGATTATCTTAGACTCAAAATTTTGACATTATGTTGACATGATCATGGACTGTCGATGATAAATTAGATTGGCATGGAGACTCTAGATCACTTTAATAGTTGGGCATGGATTTTATATATGATTTGTAGTTATATATAATGGAGGAATGAATTTGTTTAAATATAAAGAGGAGGGAAGGATCAATGGTTTAGATTCAAAGTTGGGTTAGGGAGATCAAGGGTTGGCGATTATTCTTAGAAGCCTCTAGATTTAGAGTCTTTTAGAGAGGAGGGGTGAGAATAAAGAGTATTATAGAATTGGAGATTAGGGACTAGAGGTTTAATTAGGATTAGATGAGTGATTAGGGACTAGAGGTTTAGGAGAGCCTAAAAATAGGCTAGTTTAGGTGGGTAGGTAGGTCATGAGAATTTAAAATTCCCAAATACTATATAAGTGGGGATTAGGATGAGATAATAGGCATTTAGGATAATTAATTTGTTTATGGGGATGGATAAGGTTAGTAGATGACAAGTAATTAAAGGGAATATTAAATAAATAATTATAAATGGGTGATAAATTAGTGGGATGAAAGAGGATAAATCAGATAAGCAAAATTAATGTTGACTAATAATAATATTAGTGACATTAAATAGAGTGAATGAATTTAGACGCATAAAAATTGGGATGTACCAATTAATGGTAAGAATTCCCTTGAAAATATTCCCAATAGATATAATTAAATCTTGTGTTTCATCAGTAATATAATTTATATAATTTTGATAAATGAAGTTTTTGGGAAACTTGTATTGAAATATTTTTTTCAAGAGTAAAGTTTCTTGGATTATAGTTTCCTATTTAAATTTAATTTATTTTACATGGATGTGATTTGGACATTTATTTTTTACCCCAATATTGGGATTCAAAGTTGAAGTACTTGTGTTGTTGGTTAAAATGTAACCCTGACTCTACATTGAGATATCACATGGCTTGTTGTCATGAATGAAAATTTAATATTTATAGATTAGTATGGTGTAGAATTATTATGGCCTCACATAACCATAATTTAGATAAACCCACAAAATACTTTCCCAAGTCTAGGTCTTTGAGTTACTAGGTATGATTTTGTGTCACTTATTTTAATTACCATTTTGGGATCAAATTCATCTCCAAATATTAGTTTGTAAATTCAAGAAAGGCAACTCACTCTCACAAGTATTTAAATTGGTGAATTAAATTATATCAAAGGCATTATATGGGGGTTAAAAATTAAGGATTCAAATCCCTATTATACAATTTAATCATGTAATTTAATGAACAAATGTAAATAAACTTTTTAAATTAGAATAATTATAATAAATAATAAATAATTGTAAATATTTTTATATTAAAAAACTATCTGAGTTTATTATTTATTTTTAAATATTTAAATATTTTTATTAAATATTGTATATTTTTAAAATGTTTAATATGTTTAAATATATAAATATTTTTTAAAATAATTTTATATGTTACAAATATTTATATAAACTTTTAAATTATTATAGAATTAAAAATTATCGCGTGCTTAAAATTAGGGTTAAGTTTATCTTTTTCTCTTTCCATTATTTTATCTCAATTTTTCTCTCTCTCCCTTTAGAAGGCCAAAAAACATTCTTTTATTGACTGTTAGGTTAACTGTGGCATTAGTGGTGGAAGCATTGACCCCAAATTTCACTATCATTTCTATAGGTCCTTCTTATCAGGTATTTAATCTATTTAATGTATTGTTTTAATGTATCTAAAATGTGTGATTTTTTTTCTTTGCATGACCCTTTTATTCATTATTTACCTCTTTAAGTCATGAAATCATTGAGATTCAAATAGACCTAAATTTTTGCTATAAAATAGTCAAGATAATGAAATGGTAGAGATTAAGATTATTTAGTGCTTACTTGTATTCAATAAGGACCCAAATGGTGAATGTGAGGGTAAACCAATTTTTTTTATTAACTATATTCAAATAATCATAGTAAAAAAGTGTTGTGATGTAAGAGGGTTTCAATGGTTCAACCCTATCTCTATCTCCTCATACTGTTCATCTGTTGGCTTTGTTTGAGATACTATAAATTGTTTCCATTTTAGACTGAGTTGAAAAGTTATTTTCTAGCCTATTCCTTGTTATTACTATTTAAGTTGAATTGTTTCCATTTTATACTAAGTTTAAAAGTTAATTTTTAGGGTGGCAAACTTTTCCCTCATGCCACATCATAAAATCTAATGAATGAATGATTGAATAACACCTAACATTATTATTTGGGGTGCCAAACTTTTCTCTCATACTTCAATATAACTGGGTAGAGGGGTCCCATGCATCATTATACATTAAAAAATTACTTATAAAATATTTTCACCTTAAAAATAAGAGAAACTACTATTTAGGGAGAAGTTTTTGAGGGGTGAGAAGTAAAAGGGGGATGAAGATTTGTATGGATGCTCCTTTATTTTGGTTTCCAGCTATCATTTATATCTAATCAAAATTTTATTTTTTTTCAAACAATTTATTTTAATTGAAATGCTCCTAATTTCTCTCAATATGTATTACACATAATTTTTGTAGTCTTCAGAGCACATCCAAGTATCTTTGAAGCATCTTATATAGGTCTTCAAATCACCCTGTACAAGTCACTAAAGCATTCCTATACTTGTTTGGAGTATCCTATGTATGTCTTCAGATCACACCCAAAGAATCTTAGGAGAAATTCTAAAACATCTTTGGAGTGTCTTTGGAGCATTCAATCTTTGGATCTCGATTGTTGAATCTTCAAAATTATAGCCAAAAGAGTTGTCAAAACTATGTGTTATCTTCTCAAAATTACCCCATCATTAGGATGTGTTGTTGTACTCAAAATTACCCCATCTTTGGGATGTGTTGTTGTACTCAAGACTACACTATTCATCTAAGTTTGGCATAACAACAAGGTAAATAATTAGCAATAAATTACATATAAACAAAGAATAAATTGCATTCATATCCTACTTAAATCAGACTTTAACTATTAAATGCAATATAATATATAACTAGAGGAAACACTTTATGGATAGTTTATATAACTATGATGAGATATATGAAATGGTTTTTGTAATTACAGTTGGGATTTTGCCAATTGCTTGTGAGATTCCTCCTTAATTTTGGCATTTTTGTCCTTCAATTTTTGAATTTTCTTCTAGGCACTAAGATAAATAGAGACTATGTCATGTAATGGAATAGGGAAAGAGGGAACAACTCTTATTTATTTGAATTACAATTTATCTTATTTCTCTTTGCATGGCTTGAATAGAGGCTTATAACTCAAAATTCCAAGTAGTGAGATCTATTATTCTATTAGTATGTTGGGCAAGAATTGTATTTATATCATAAATACTTAGATTATTAATCAAACTATGTTTATCAACTTTGGCATTTTTTAAATCACTAATCTGAGTGTCCTTGAGAGTAGGATAATTCTACAAATTACTCAATTCTTAGGTCTATGAAAACATTACATTGTGGACCCTAGTCTATTCAGATTGTATTCCTTGAAGAAGTATGTATTGTTCACTAACTCTAGTAAAAAAATCTTCCAACATTTGTTTCAAATTAGAAATCATCAAGTCCTTACCTTTCAAAGTTGAACAAAGAACATTTAACTCTGTTTATTGTAGTCTAATTATTCCCTCATGGCATGATAAATCCATGGCATTATTTAATTATTTTTATTTAGTGATAGAATTTGGATAAGATGGATCTTATTTGAGTAAGGTTTCATTACCCTTATTACAAATAGAGGGTATAAGATGCTCTGCTTCTCGAGGTATAAATTTTTCTATTAGGGTTCCCTCTACAAATACAAATTATTCTATGGCATGCACATCTTCTTATTCTTCTTCCTAAAAGATAAGTTGGTGAATGAAACAGAGTTTAGTTGGAGCAGGATGTGGGGGGTTTGAATAAATTCACATTTTTTGCTTTGATCTCTAGTATATAATCTTTAAAACCAATAGCAGTAGAGATGGCCATTCTATAATTCGAACTACGGGTTCTTCAATCCATATTGTAGTGGAAGGAAGAGAGGTAGGGTATGGTGTATTATTGGTAATAAATAGAGAAAACTTTTGAAGAAAAGAGGACCAAGCCTTTTCATCAATTATTTTACTAAGAAAATAATGGCGACAAATGAGTGTAACTAGCCCATGATAGTTGGTAAACCTAGTACCTCATCTTATCTTGAAAGAAACATTAATTAGATAATTATGAAGGAAATAGAAAATATTGATCTTATATTATTCTCAAACAAATCCTTTCCTCAAGTGGATAAGGAGTCTCATAGCATCTCCACCCACTACTATAAATTGACCATTGCAAGCGATATATTTCATTATCCCTCAGAATTCCCTTAGCCTCTCCTTAAGGGGATTTGTATTGTCTGGGGTGTGGCTCATTTCCTTCAACAAACATATTAATTTGTTCAAAAAAACTAATCTTTTTAATTCCAACTACTCTATCCTCAGGAATCCTAGATAGAGCACTGATTATAGAGGTATTTATTAGCACATTCTTCACTTTGATAATAGCATGATCTTCATCAAAATTCTCATAGAATTATTACAAAATTTATTCATATAATACCTAATTTTTTTTGAAGAAGTTCAACCAAACTACTATTTCAAAGATGTCTCTAGCTACTTCATCTTACAGTAATGTATCAAAGGATACTAGTTCACTCTTTTTCTTTCTCTCACCCATCTTCAGTGAAAGCATTGTTTAATTAAAAATTTGACTATACTTAAAAAATATAGAGATTAAATTCCAATAGGGAATAGGGGAAACAAGAGGTTAGAGATATAACATAATAATTTATGGCAACAATAATGCAACAATGAACAACAAAGTAGGTTATATTATGTGATTATGACAAGAATGACAATGACAGTTATGGTTATCTCTTTGGAGCATACAAGATATAATGGGAAGGTGATTTATCTAATAAAGTAATAATAATATGTCATAAAGGTCATTATTGGTAGTACTGGGATCAATAATCATAACTAATTACATGTCATATGAAATCTTTCTAAAATACCCTCTATTTAAAACATAGTCACATCAATCTTATTTGAAAAGACCATTTGGAAACATCATCACATCAAATCTATTGGAGTAAATCTTTTTAAAATAGAATTAGATCAAATCTATTAGAGGAGATATTTTGAAAACACCATCACATCAAATTATGGATTACAACATTCATGTTCTAATGGCATTGTCTTAATTCTCATTAATAGAGGTGGATTCTTTGCATTCTTGATTTTTCATCTTAGTAACATATCTATCAATCTTCAGAGCATAACTTATAGTCTTTAGAGCTAAGTCAATAGTATTTGGAGCTAAACCTTCAGACTTTAGATCAAACCTGTAGTCAATTCAAACTTTGTTCATATATATATATATATATATGTGTGTGTGTATATATATATATATGTATATATATATATGTATATATATATGTATATATATATATGTATATATATATATATATATATGTATATATATATATGTATGTATGTATATATAAAGTACCTTACATATATAAAATTCCTAATTTATTATAAAAAATTTATATATATTTATAATCTTATATATAAATAAATAACCGTATATATATATGGTGTTGTCTATATATATTTTTATCCAGTTACATCTGCTTAATCTATGTATTTTATAAATAACCACTTGGGAGCTCTATTGATGGAGGCAATGGTTGAGCTAGAGTTAGCCCTTGGAAGGCAGACATTTTGGGAGGAAACGTCTCCACATAGTAGAATAAGTCAATGTAATGCTTTTTGTCCATGGAAAATGTAATGGTATTGAAATTGGTGTCTTGGAAGATTGTGTTTGTCCCATATGAATAGAGAAATGGGACCTATTCTGACTTGGCGGTTCCATATGTTTCTACTTTAGCCATGGCTTTTGAATTTTGATTGATGAGCTCATATATTATCTTAATGTTGGATGAATGCATAGAAGTCCTTTTTAGCTATCTTGATTAATGTAATGTTGATGGTGATCATAGTTCATGTCATATTAATGGCAATCTTGTCAAACTTCAAACTATTGATTTTAGAAATTAATTAGGCCATAATTCAAATTAGATTTAATTTATATTTGATTTACCATCAATTTTAGCTTTAAAGCTAAATATTTCCACCTTTTGATATGTGGCTTCAACCTCAAATCCAACTAAGTACTCACATGGATTGAATATGACTAAGCTAAATTGTTGGCTCAAAATTTGGACACATGGCACCTTTTGATTGCCTCATAGATTCTCAAAATGTAACTTTATGTGATGACTCATCTGTATCTCACCACCTGGTGACTCTCAATTTCTAACAAGATCTCAGGTGGTGCCTTTTAATTATGATACCTTGAAGGGGAAATCAAATATTGTGCATGTTTGAAAGGTATCTCCTAGGAGATATCTTAAAGGTATTAAAAATCCTTCATAATATCATCTAGTAGTGCTTTCCATGTAGAGGAATATTCCACTTGTTCCTTGAAGGATAAATCCACTCTTGTGCCTATTTGAAAGATATCTCCTAAGAGATACCTTGAAGGGGAAATCAAATCTTGTTCATGTTTAAAATGTATCTCTTAGGAGATAAATTGAAGGTATTACAAGGGATTTCAAAATATCACCTAGTAATGCCTTCCATGTAAAGGAAAATTCTAATTATTTCTTGAAGGAGAAATCTACACTTGTGCCTATTTAAAAGGTATTTCCTAAGAGATATCTTAAAGGTGAAATCCACTCTTTTGCATGTTTGAAAGGTATCTCCTAGGATATACCTTGAATTTATTACAAAGGCCCTCAAAATATCACCTAGTAGTGTCTTTAGTGTAAAAGGAAAATTCCACTTGTTTCTTGAAGGAGAAATCCACTCTTGTGCCTATTTGAAAGGTATCTCCTAGGAGATAATTTAAAGGGGAAGTTTAATCTTTTGAAAGTTTTAAATTTTTCTCCTAGGAGATAGCTTGAAATTATTACAAGGTCCTCCAAAATATCACCTAGTAGTGCCTTTCATGTAAAGGAAAATTCCACTTGTTCCTTGAAAGAAAAATCCACTCTTGTGCCTGTTTGAAAGGTATATCTTATGAGATAATTTGATGAGGAAATATACACTTGTGAATGTTTAAAAGGTATCTCCTATAGGATACCTTTAAGGTATTACAAGTGCCATTAAAATATCACACAGTAGTGCCTTCAATGTAAAGGAAAATTCCACTTGTTCCTTGAAGGAGAAACCCACTCTTGTGCTTGTTTGAAAGGTATCTCCTAGGAGATACCTTAAAGGTAAAATCCAATATTTTGTATGTTTTAAAGTTATCTCCTAGTAGATAAATATAATGTATTACAAGGGCCTTCAAAATATCAACTAGTAGTGCCTTCCATTTAAAGAAAATTTACACTTGTTCCTTGCAGGAGATCCATTTTTGTCCCTATTTGAAATGTATCTCCTTGGAGATACCTTGAAGGAGAAATCCACTCTTGTTCATGTTTTAAAGGTATATCCTAGGAGATACCTTGAAGGTATTACAAGGGCCTTCAAAATATCTCCTAGTAGTGCTTTTCATGTAAAGGAAAATTACACTTGTTCTTTTAATGAGAAATCCACTCTTGTGCCTTTTTGAAAGGTATCTCCTAAGAGATACCTTGAAGGGGAAATCCACTCTTGTGAATGTTTTAAAGATATATCCTAAGAGATACATTGAAGGTATTATAAGGGCCTTCAAAATATCACCTAGTAGTACCTTCCATGTAAAGGAAAATTCCACTTGTTTCTTGAAGGAGAAATCCACTATTGTGCATGTTTGAAAGGTATCTCCTAGGAGATACCTTAAAGGGTAAATCCACTCTTATGCATGTTTGAAAGGTATCTCATAAGAGATACCTTAAATTTATTACAAGGGCATTCAAAATATCACCCAATAGTGCCTTTCATGTAAATAAAAACTCCACTTATTCATGTTGAATGTATCTATTATGAGATACTTCCAATGTTCACTTTAATGTATGATAATTCCCTTTGAATTATCTCCTATGAGATTATATCAAGGACCTTGTAATTCATATAAGTTACCCATTAAGGTATTACAATTCCATTGAGGTAATCTTGTAGTAGATATTTGAAAGGGTGTTGTCATACATAACAATAGCTATTGCACATCTAAGACTAGAATATCAATCAAGATAAAAAAGAACTCATTCATATATTTTTTATGCTACGAGTTATTGAATAATACAACTAAATAAATAAACTTAATTACACAAACATTGTAAAGAAAATATAAAAACACATGAGTTGACAATCAAAATTACTCTTGCTCCTATATATTGAAAATTCTCTGACCCTTCAAAACTATGAGTTACATATGTTTAAATATAATTAAGGAAGGGGTTGCCTCATCCTTAAAGTACATGCAAGATATATTACATGTCATAGTTAGAAATTTGGTTCTAACTGTGGTCTAAACCATATGGAGTTATCTTACAATTGTTAATAGCTTAAGTTAGCCTTTATAAAAATCATGCAACATGTATATGTTTACAAAAATGAATAAGAAACTTTACAATATGGTTTGAACTATAAGGAAAATATAAATATATAAATATACACCGCTATATAAATACACATGCAAAAACTTGGCCCTTCATGGCTTTGTTGATGTCTAGATGGCTACATGGACTTTAATTGGCATTATAATTGTGGCTATCGACTTAGAACTGGAAGTGGCATATTGAGCCTACTTCTTCTTCACCTCTATCTCAAGCCAACATTTATGTGATACATCATGTTGGTGCTGAATTATGTTCAAATTAAAAATATGGGGTCTATGCACCCTACCAACCTATTCTAGTAGCTTTTCATGCTCTACTTTAGTCATCTAAAAGTTGATCTTTAAGATCTCAACTTTAATCACCTTATTCCTACCAAAGCTCAACTTAGACTTTATATCTTTTAATGGTAGTCCTTATAGAATTTACTTAAAATTATCTAAATCCTCCTAAATAATCTGATCAAAGTTCATCTTATTGATCAACTTCCCTATAACATCTTTTACTTTAGACAATTTCAAATTATTCAAAATTTGGATAATGAGGGCCTCTTGGTATTCAAATTTGGGGACCAAATCCCTAGTTATTTTTACCCATCCCCTTTCCTCTTCTATCTTGATGACCACTAGGTTGAGTGAATTAGAAACCTATAATGGTTTCATGAGATCTAAGTAGATATAATCCTTCTTAGTTGTGTAAACAATTAACATATTTAGTATACTCTCATCAAATTTGAAAGAAAGAAATAATTTGTGAGTATTGGTAACATGGGGGGCTAATTCATCCTGCATAAACTCTAATGCCTCCAAAGAATTGTAACACTTTGATGTTTCACCTTAGACCTTAGCTTGAATGCCAGCTAGAATATGTACTATATTTTATTATTTTCTCCAACTTTGCCTCCAATTCTTGTCTAGCCAGCTTTGTGCCTTCATGAATTGCCACCATGGTATCCTTATTTTATTTAGCCAAATATTTTAAGTCTTAATTATATGGGGATTACCCTAATTATCTATTTTTTATTTTGGTCAAAGAAAATACCTCTTGTATCTCTTCAATAATTGATTCCCTAGTAGCATCATCTTCAAACTTCCTCTTCCTTACCCTCTAAATACTCCCAAATGGCTTGTCAAACAAAGTTTTAATATATGGAATCTCTATTAGTTTTAAGTTGGGCATTTGAGAGGTCTCTATCTCATGGCAAAATTGTTAGCTAGTTGAGTTCTATCTCCTTTTTGGTTTTGACCACAAATTCTTCTTCAAATTCCTCATCTAGTTACCACTTCTTTTATTGTGATAACTTATATCTTTTCCTTCTTTCCCTTACCTAAGATAGTGATAATGGTTTCCTAGTATGGAGTGGTGGATGGCATGGGGAGAGTGATTTGGGTGGATGAGACATAGAACTGGGGAGTGGTTATGGTTGTCTTAATCTTCCGAGATGCCCTTTTACTTTTTAATGATCTGACTATGGTAGTGCTAGAAGGAATATTGGAAGTGTCCATAATGGAAGTGGATGGCATGGTGGTTGAAGATGGATCAAAGGTAGTGGAAGGTAGATAAATAGTGGTAGAATCATTCTCAATTCTTAGGGTGAGTAATAAGAAAGAAGAATTGGTTAATGGATAATCAAGATTAGAAATATTAACCTCCACCTTTGGAGTTTTCAACATTGATGAAATAGGCATAGATGCAAAAATATGAATATAAGAAGAAAGCAAGGAGGTGGTATCTATAGAGAAATCCTTTTTACCTATTATGTCTTACATATATGGTGCTTTCCCCTTTTTGTTTTTGAGGCTCAAATACTTGGCTTTCTCTAACTCTACTTCTTCATTAGAATCTTCTTCTTCCTCTTACACTACTACTTGTTGGGGCATTGCAGACAAGCTTTTAAATTTCTCTCTTATAGGACTACTTGTTGGGGGAGTCCTAAGATTCCTTTTGTAAAAAATAGTGTCTTAGGCTATGAGGATGAGCCTTGATAAACTAAGGTAGTTTCTTCCTATGTGGCTACCCCTAAATATGTAGAATCTTATTCCTAGGGGGTATCCACATGCATTTCAATTACACTAGTAGTTAGGGGATCTTATCGTTTCTCTTCCTCATCAAAGGAATATAGATTGATGGGGTCTCTTGAATCTCCCATAGGATTAGTTTATTTCACCCTTTATTCCTTATTGGTAGACTTAAACTTGAAAGGAAGCTCATGTGATGGATCTCTTTGTTCATTGGACTGATAAGTGGGTTGGTCCTTCCAAAAGTCTAAGGATGTCCATCCCATAAAGAGTGACATTATATTATGAAATTATTTCATAGTGATTGGAGGTTCCTATTAAATCACCCTTAAGTGATCCTCCATCAATTGTCAACCCTTTCCCTTTCCAAAACCTTGTCATCATTTTATACATTTATGAATAAAAAGTCATAATCATAATGGATGTGTTGGTAGGGGATACCAAGACCTTGAGTGTGTTTTTGGATGTATCCATGAGGATCTCAATCCCTATGTGTTATTATGGGAAATTATAAATTTTTATTTTTCCACCCACATCTCCAAAACGAGTTCTCATTATGTAGACCATCCTGCCAATGAACATATAGTGCCTATAGATTGTGTACTTATTTTTGAGCATGTCCTCCTTAATGCTCCACTAGAGCTGGAAAGAAATTTATTGCTCAACAAATATATTAGGTACATATTGTGGAAGGCTCAAAGGATGAAACTTATGCCTAAGGATCATGATAATAATGTAGTTAGGATACAAAAAATAATCACCTCTTCTATATAGTCTCTTCACGATGCTTGCTCTGACTCTGGGCATTGGAAAACCATGGATTACTTGCCATACTTGATGATAATTATCCCCAAGAATCTTCATCATATTATTTTTATAAGCATATATATGCAAAAATTTAAAATAATCATAAATATGATTTTTGATACAATTGGTGGCCGGGCTCCATAACTCACTGAGGACTTTATACATTTTCCCATTATAACATCCAAAATATATAAAATCATATAGAAGTGGCCTATCAGAGTGGTCCACTTATCCTTATGAATGATTTTTTTATCTTATCTTTTAGCTTATAATTTCACCCAGGGTAAATACTACGTCACTGGTCAACATCATATGCAACAATGGTCACCATCCCAAATTATGGAAATGGATGTTAGGCTTTTTGTAGAGCCTATTGAGTAGTACCATGCCAATATACACTCCCATTCTATAATTATTAATTATATTTGTATTCTTTCCTTTTTATGTCATGGATTCCTTAGGGAGAAGCCACAAATTTAACACTTTTTCTATAATATTATCCTGATTTCATGAAACTAGCCTATGTTTGTCAAAATAAGCATCTGGTGCTAGTAGTGATAAATACCTCTAAAAATATTCTATAGATATGCATTCCAAAACATTTTGTTTACCCATATGGTGCAAAAAATAATCATGTGTAACCTTTATTATGAATAATAAATCTTAGAGGAGGTTGATGCATGCCATCACCTCGGGCTTGGCCATAGCCAAATATAATCCTTGTCTCTTAAGTGCTAGAAAGTCTATGATAAATAGTGACTCTGAGGGAGATAAATTTACATCTAGTTAATATATGTCAATATAATTGACAACATCCCATAATTTAGATTATTTCCCATACATGTTGTCAAAAATGGTGGCATCATAAATTATGTCCTTGAATTTGATCGAATATTTAATAGAAAATGGTGATGGTAGAAGTGATCCCTTGAATACCTTAGATAAAGATTACATTGAAATTATGTGTATTTATTTTTATTTATTTATGTGCTCTATGAAAAATTCTCCTTTGTGCTAGTCTCTTGTTTACTTACAATAGTCTCATAGGTAGCTAGGGATTTTTTTGCACATGATAGTAATCAAGTTTGAATTTATTCGAGAGAAATGAAGACATAAATGGCTACATGTTGTGTATATATCCTTTATAAATTCTAATTTATGAATTATAAATTCCAAAAATTCACATTTTTCATCTTTTTTACATAGTTCAAATCTAGTTAGTTTAGTTGACAGGTATCCTTAGCAAGTATCGGGAAATATTTTGCTTTATTATAGTGGGATTTTGATAGTCAAGAATCTAGAGTTTGGTTTTGTATTGTGACTGAGCCTATAAAATATTTGAAAAAAACTTTTAAAAACAAAGTTTGATACAAAAAACTTGAAGACAAAAATAACTGATAAAAGACAAGTCATTTAGAACATTTATTCACATAAAATGTCTGATGAGAAAACTTCAAACAAAAAAGTCCTAAGACCAAAAGTCCTAAATAAAAAATTTTAAGACCAAAATCTATCAAACAAAAAAACCAAAGACTAAAATATAATAAGAAATCCCAATCAAAATGTCCAAAACCCAAATCTCGATTATAATTTTTCCAAATAAAACTAAGTCCCAAGAAGGTCCTTTAAGTTATCACCCAGTAGTGCCTTCAAGGTCAAGGAAAATTCCACTCATGTGCATGTTGAAGGTGTTTCCTAGGAGATACTTTTAATGTTCCCTTTAATGCATTTCAATACCCTTTGAAGTATATCCTAGGAGATTCCTTTCAAGGGCCTTGTATTTCCTTAAAGGTATGGCAAAGCTATTGGGTGTAATTATTTTTCAATACAAAATGATGCAATGATGGATTTTCCTTATTCAACTCTCTCTTGATGGTCTTATGATGTCTACAATTTTGATGGGTTTCACATTGAATCTTGGAATTAAGACACCTTTAACCCCCAATAAGATCTAGAGAAGACCTTATACACAATAATCAATGTATTTTTAACTACCTTCTTTAATTGAAACACCTATTGACTCATTGAATCCTTTCTACACCATAATAATGATGGGTAAGTTCAACCTTGAGGTATCTACTAGGAGATTACTTCAAGGGCCTTGTAATACCTTAATGGGTGACTTGAAATTATCTCCTTGAGGGTAACATTAAGGTAGCTTAATGGGTGACTTGAAATTATCTCCTTCAAAAAGTTTCACTTTAGGAAGTTTAAAAAATAGGGGGAAGGGTAGAGCAAAAAATAAAGTCCCTATGGTCTCAAGATATACATTTGAATATGGATTATCCATAGACAAGTGTTTTTAGAACCAATGTTTATTAGGATTAGTTGTTTCACACACATAAATAGACACAGTCAAGTAGTTTGGGAAAGTATAATATAGGGAAACTTAGAGACCTGAGCCAAAGGTTTCTCCTAGGAGATACCTTGAAGGATAAATCCAATCTTATGCATATTTGAAAGGTATCTCATTGAATCCCTTATACACGCTAATAACACTGGGTAATTTCAACCTTGAAGTATATATGGATTGTAATCTATGCTTTAAATTTTTGGGGCAGTTAGCCTTTTCATCATGGACATGCTCAACAAAGTTTAATAGGTGGTGTATTGATCTCCTCTTTCTTGGTTCCTCTTCTTCAATTTTTGGCTAAGTCTAAGTCCCTTCCACTGAGGACACATGTCATCATGACACTCCTCAAGAAATAATTGAGTTCTTCTTTAAATAAAAGGTGCACCATTGGTTGAGGGAAGCAGGCCCCATTTCTAACAAGAATTCTAGAGGTAGTTTAGAGGGAGACACACATCATCACAAAATTTATTCCAAGCATCATGGGAATCATGAAGCTGTGTAGTTGCACCATATATAGGATTTTAAAGACCAAATACACTCATGAGTTAAATCTCCCCACTAAGTTACAACAACCTCATCATGAGTGCAAGTGCTAGATTCTAGGTGTCATTTCCTTATGAGGTTGTTGTGTCTATATATTTAGGGTTCATTTAGTTTATAAAGGGGTGGGGATGTTAGATAATATAAATTGTTCTTACTGCTATCAAAGAACATCCATTGTAATAGTTAGTTTTGGAATACAAATAACAATAGTTATTTATTTTCATCTCATGACCTTAGTAGGTGCCCCTCATGGGAAAGATTGAATAGTGTATACTATGCCTTTTGGCCTTTTGTATTCTATTATTCACCCAAAAATGGAGATGATGTGGTGTTCTATGTCAAATTGAGTGAAATCCATTGTTGTTTGTTATTTTTATTTTTTGCTTCTATAGTATTGAATCTTGTTCATATTGTAGGCTTTATATCATGCATATGTTCTTTTAATTGTCTATAATGCCTTAAAAGTTAAATCTATTTTATTCAAATTTAGGAATATATAATTCAATAATCTCAATGCATCACCTTAGTTAGTTTGGTTTTAGTTTTATTTATATTTCCTCATTTCCCTTTTCACCCCTAATTAATTCAAAGAGTTAGCTTCTAAAATCTTGGAGGTTGTTTCACAAATCATAATTTCATCCTACATCTGTAAAGATTTCCATATAAAATTATTCACTGAGAGGGAGAGTTTTAGGCATAAACAATATCCACTAGGAGATTCATTCATGGGTAACTGGAAGGTATCTCTTAGGAGATACCTTGAAGCTATTACAAACCTCAATAATAGTGGGTAGGTTCAATCTCAAGGTAACCAATAAGAGATTACTTTGAGATCTTATAAATACATTCATAGGTAACTTGAAGGTATCTCTTGAGACATATCTTGAAGATATTAAAAGGACCATCAAGGTAAAGGAAAATTTCATAAGTACAACAAGGTAATTATTCAGATATGAAACTATTAACATAATAGGAAATTTTTTTAAATTGAATTGAGGTGGAAATAACGTGTGGACCTATAATGCACTCTCTTATGTTTGTCCTATCATCACCAACTCATGCTCTCCCAAGTATTAGAAGGGTCACTCAAGTTATCAATTTATCACCCAATAGTGCTTTCAAGGTGAAGGAAAGTTCTACTGGGAGATACATCCAATGTCCCTTTGAATGTATGATACCACCCTTTAAGGTGTCTACTAGGATATTCCATTAACGACCTTGAAATAAACTTTTAATACCATCATGGTTAACTTGAGGGTATCTTATATGAGATACCTTGTAATAAAAATTCACTCTTTTAAATGATTGAAAGGTATCTCCTAGGAGATACCTTAAAGGTACCTATTGATGGGAATTTTGACACATATTAGAAACATACTTCCACCTCATCTTTCTCCTTTAGTCCTTGTCTGCCTGGGGGTGAAAAAAATGTTAATGTATTTATTTTCCCATCAGATTATATTGTTTGGTGCACACATAATTTATTTTTAATTTGGTCATACCTTATTAGTTTAAGTGTGAGTTAATGTATATATTACAAAGATTTGATATGTATTTTATAATTAACATTTGTTGATATATAATTAATCATTACTTAATCATAATTTTTTTATGAACTGATGTAATATACAACTTGCATTTACAAAAGATCAATATTTAAATCATTTCAATTGCTTTACAAAATGTCTTTAGGTGAGAAAGGAATTCCCAGACTTCAAATTTAGAAGAGGGCCTCACTCTAAGAGAATTTGGATAAAAGGTAGAAAAAATACTCACTCCAAGATATAATACCATTTATAATACCAAAACTAAAATTAAATCCACATCAATATCTTTCATTTTATGGTGATGACAAAATTCCTCTTGGAGATGGATATTTTGAGTTATTTAGTCTGCCAAACATGCATTCAGATATACACTTGTTTATCAGGAAAATAATATTCTCCAATTAGAATAATCCTTTCCTATAATAAGGATAAACTTGAATATGACCTTAAATTACATCTAAAAGTATGGAATGGATAAAAGGTAATTCTCCATCGAGATATAGTTAATTTCAATAAATTTACACCCATTAAAATGGAATTGACTAAAAATAATTATTCTCTTTCTTATGAAACATTTGGGTTTTATTTGAATAGCTATGACAACCTTCAAATTTATAGGTTAGTAGATAGAGATAATTTGGTCATTAGAAAATAAAATATGTTGAAATAAAAACATGAACAAGGGGCAACAACTTCTTCTACTTGCCACCATACAAACATGTAATTAAGATACCCTACAATCATGATATAAAAAACATTGAAGAAAACAAGAAAAGAAAGGGCAACATATTTATATGCCTATTTAAAATAGGCCATACAAGTACTCACACTAGTGGAGAAAAATAATATTGAGAAAAATGTTGGAACACTTTTGTTGACATAAACTTTTGATCAGACACACAGTGAATTCTCTACATGGTATATTTCTTCTAGCAATTATGCCTTGAACATTCTTGTAGAGATCTATGAATTGGGGGATGCTAATATCAAAATAATAAATTTTAATGAAAGAGGGGTGAATTATATAATTCATTCATTTGTAAAACATAATGAGGTTCTAATGAATGATGCTTTTTTAATTCCTTTTGATCTAAGCAACCCTTAATGTATTATCTAATCAAAGAAAATATTAAAATATATGGTAGAGAAAAAAATAACAAGGTTTAAAATTGTATATGGTCAACACACAATTACAAAACAATAGAGAATTCTTTCAGAGGAGGAATACAATTCACTATCATTGATAAATAAATGTTTTGTTAGAATGACAAGATTTTTAAAAACTTGTACTCCATTCCATATCGTGTACAAAATATGAAACTAATAAAATGAAGCCAAAAAAATAACTTATAAGGTTTCATTTTTAGAAAGAGTTTGATTTTCATGTGACCTTATCCAAATGAGAGGTTGAAAGAATCTTGAAACATGAAAAAAAATATGGAAGAAATATGTGAACAAGATAGACACTTGTTCACACAAATGAACTATTCAACACAATAACTATAGGAGATAAAATGCCTTATTTTCATGGAGCAACCCATTTGAGATTGTTTTAATAATGAATTTGATTTGTTTTAATGTGTTACTTTACCTAGTTTAGATAAACAAGATTTAAATTTGACTGGTAAAATAATACTTATAAATATTCAAGGATTTTCATAAGAAAAATAAAACTAGAAAATTTATTAGAAAAAGGGTCTATTTCCTTCTTGAAAACCCCTAGGTACAATAACATAAATACTTAGTGCAAAAATATTAAGCTTGAAAATAGCATATTATAAAAAATTATAGATTATTACAACAACCATGATTCGACATTGCCACCAGACAAAACAATAATATTTGAAGAGGTAATGGAGATTTATTAAATTTCTATAAAACGTTTTGATGATTTGTGTGTCTTGAATGAAGGTATTTCAAAAATTAAAAAATGCTAAGAAGAATTATCTCAAAATTCATTAGACATATTGAAAAAATATCTACATAATGATGGAGGTCATCTTTCCAAGATAGATACATAAATATTCCACTACCATTATGGGTCCCCATGTCTTTGGCCATCCATTTTAGAAAATTTTTAGTGAAATTTTCATTATTGGTATAAACACAAATTTGATAATTATTGATCTTTTAAATCTCATTAAGGTTTTTAAGGAATAACATCACCTATTTCTTCAAGCATTGATTAATAAATTTATTATAGGGGAATTCAATGTATTCATCATCCACAAACTAGAACATTTTTTTGGCATTCAGACCTCTCTCAAGAATCTACGTGTTGATGATTTCCATTCCATTAAAGAAACATGTGTAATACTATGGGGTCTAGATAGTGATGGATTCAATTGGACTCATATTATAGGTATCAAATTTTGTCAAGATCCCACTCATTTTTAGCTTTAATATTTCATTTCCAATTCATAACAAAGTAAATTATAATAAGATTTTGACATCTACAAAGATTTACCAATATTTCAAATGATTGGTTCACATAAAACAAGAAATCCATTCAAAAATGAATTAGATAACTACTTTTGGGAGAGACTTATCTCTACTTTCAATCATTCAGATACATGTGACATGTTAAGGGTATATACACAAGATGGATTAGTGTGTGCTTGTACAAAATTTCAAATAAATTTATCTTGCATTATAGAAACTAAAGAAAAAATAATTTTTAATGTTCAATTTAAAAATTGTTTGACAAATTCAAAGCAACCAATATAAGAACAATCACTTCGATCAGTACCAGGTGCATAACATTTTTAATTTGTTTTATAATAATACATCATTTTATAAATATAACATCTTAATAATATTTTAATTTGTATGCTTTATTTTTCAAACCTAACATTTTAGTAATCTTTTGGTGTGCATTATTAATGGCATTGCATGCAAGTGAAGAAATAATAATAATGGAAAATCATATCAATGAACATGACACATTACAAGTTTAAGAAGGTAAGATAAGATCATGCATATTTTTTCAATTATATAATTTTTTATTTATCAAATATTTATAATACTGACAAAATATTTATTCATCTATTTATGTCTCAATTAAAATAGTTCACAATGCAGCTCTAGAACTTTATGTCTCCAACATAACAATCCATGACATAGATTTGTAGGTTGTTGCCTCCACAGAAATAACAAAAGTTAAAACTTTAAAACAAGACACATTTTTAATATACAAATATCAAATATATTGATGACATGAATTTTTAGTTACTACATTATATAATACCTTGCAGGGAATAAAGAACCAAAGGTTCAATGAAAGAGTGCACCCATATAAATTATTAAAAAGTAAAAAATATGAAAATCCCTTTCAATAAATGTGTAATTATATAATTTAATACAATTATAGAATATATTAATTATATTTATTTATTTAAACATATTACAATTTAATTTTTCTTCATACATATGATATTGTAGAAGACAATAAAATATAGACTTGCATCAGCTTGAGATTTGGAAGCGTGGGTTCATTTTATTGTTGTGTAGAATTGAATGTGGTTTTATTTACCCATTAAAATTTTGTTTACATGTTTAATTTACCAATTAAAATGTTGTTTACATGTTAAATTTATCTAGTTTAAAATAACAAAATATGCATTATACTATGTCTTCAATACAATAAATTTTGAAGCAGAGTATCCATGTGATATTTATCAATTAAAAACAATATAGTATATTGTGATAGAAAGAATTATATTGCTATTGATTTAAAAAAAATTTAATTTGGTGTGTCTTATTGGAAGTATATGAAGGAGGTTCAACTATTAAGGTGTATATCCATTTAAAATTAGTGATAGTGAACTTTGACTTAAAAGAGTAAATCCTATTTTGTTTGCTATGATGGGTTGTATAAATATATAAATATGTATTGGTATGCATAAGAATAGTTTATACTTTCATTACTGTAATAATATAGATGTTGGTTGATCAATTTTAAATTTTTATCAACATCTATGAGAAATGAGTTATGGTAAAATGAGATTATTATATATGTTTATATGAATATTTATAAAATTTAAGGAAATTCAAGAAACATGTATAGAATGAAATGCATTATGTTTGTATGTTACAATAATAAATGCAAATAAAAAAGGCATCAATGACCAATCTAGTAACATGTAAAACATTTTCTTAAAAAAAATTCATGTTATATTTCTTATAATATAATATTGTTAATAAATGAGTCATTCCTTTTTTAAAAAATGGTAGACATTTCAAAGGAGGAGATAAAGCTAACTTCTAAAAACTATTGATTTTGGGGTTGGATGACTTATTATTTGTTGTACACAAAACAAAAGATATTCAAATGAATGATATGAGAAAAATGAATATTATAAAATAGAAAAATTTTCATATTACATTCGAGATCATTCCAAATAAAATTTGAATGTGGCACTGTAGTCTTTTTCTCACGTTGGTATTTGGTCCATGATAGAGGACAATCGTTTGAGGATACTCATTCAAGCCATGAGTTACACAAGTTCAAATGGCATGTTTTTTGGGGAAAATATATTCTATTCCCTTTAATATAAACATAAAGAAATTGGATGAAGTTATTTTTAAATAGACCTTGGGAGATGATTTTTCAATTGCCAACACATTGTTCATTGAATGTAAATCTCATAATTATGTTACAAATCAAAAAATAATGAGTTATGTTACATCAAGTAGATATACTAGAAATTGAAGTTATAAAGATGAAAGGGATTAGAGAATCAAAATGATGTCTATCATCACATTCTTGGGAGAAAGAAAAAAAATCCATGCCAATAGCTATGAAACAATGATTAGAAAGATGTAACTTCACCATATTATGATTCTTTTAAGTGTATTTATTGATTATAAACTATAATTCTAGTAATAAAAATTATCATCAATTTTATACAAATAAATTCTAAATTATTTCAAGTATGGTTCAATTAATTTCAAATTAATTGATTCTAATTTAAAATTACTTTGATCTAGTTAAGTGCAATTTGATTTATAGTTGGAGATTCCTTGAAAATATTGAATCAAGTCCAATTTTCAAATATAATCCCCTTACAAGTGGATACTCCATCAGTTTATATTGAAATTTGCCAAGTTGATCTATTAATATATTAACACCTACTCACGATGATCTTCCCAATGAACAACAAAAAATTATAAAGATATTTTATTACATAGATGAACTAATTGCTTATTATGTTTTCATCCATAATTTGGATAGTGAAATGGTGCCACATGTTCCAGTAATGAAATATACTTCAAAGTATCAATGATTGGTGTGAAGGTCCAAAAGGGTGCCATAGTTTGAAACAGTCCAATATATTCAAAATGATATGCTCCCAAAAATGGTTTGAAATAATTTAATTTATTTGGAATATAGAAAACATATTTATGGAGAAAATATTTGCCACTACACTTTAGTGGGTATAATTTAAAATTATTTAAAATAACCTAATTTATTCAAAATGATCTATGCTCAAATGGTTTAAAATAGTTCAATTTATTTGGAATATACAAAATTAATTTTTGGAGAAAATATTCTTCTCTCCACTTTAAAGGTATAAGCTTAAATTATTCAAAATAACCCATTTTATTCAAAATGATATATGCCCAAATGCTTTTAAATAGTGTAATTTATTTTGAATATAACAAATTTATTTTTGGAGAGAATTATCTTCACTCCACTTTAGTGGTTATAAGTCCATATTATTTTAAATAGCCTAATTTATTAGAAATGATATATGCCCAATAGGTTTGAAACACTCCAATTTATTTGGAATATAGAAAATTTATTTATGGAGAAAATTTTCTCCATTCCAATTTAGTGGGTAGAACTATAAATTATTCAAAATAGTCTAATTCATTCAAAATAGTCCAATTTATTTGGAATATAAGAAACTTATTTTTGAAAAAAATTTTCTCCACTCCACTTTAGTAGGTATATGTCCAAATTATTCAAAATAATCCTTATTAGCATAAAAAATAGTTAAATACCTCATTTTCATTATCATTTCAATATATAACATAGCTGTACCTTCTATTTTTAGCATAACTCAACATTTAATTTAGATTATTGGTTATCTAAGTTTGAAAATTAATTAGTCTATTATAGATTTGTTTATCACCCTTGTACTTATTAATGTCTCTATTATTAACCCTGCTTGTCCTCATAAAATCCATATCCACAAATTAGGGTTAAACACTTGGTGAGATTGATATATGTAAATGAATTTTTTTTCTAATTACTAGGGTTTTTAGTCATCTAGGATTTCATATTGTTTTACTTTTTCAATTATTGATTAATTTATTTTGTATGCATCCAAAGTGTATCCCTAGACTAGAGATGTTTCTATTTCACACATTAAGCCTTCTTTCATATGACCTAAGATGTCTCAAACCAACGAAGAACATAATCCCATGGTCCATGATGATACCCATGCTGATAATAAGAAATATATTAATCAAATTATCATAGAATATGACTCCAAAAATGAAAACCATGAATCCAATTACTATGATGAACATTAATAATTTGACCAAGAGTAAGTGCAAGCTATTGAAATGTTTTATGAATTTATTCATCAAAATCCAAGGACCTTAAGGAGATATTTAAGACTGTATTAAAAAAAGAAGAAGTCAAAAGGCATATGTGAAGTAACACTCCCCTTAAATACTTAATTCCTTCCAACATCTAGTGGGACATTGGTTATGTTTTTAGATGTTTGTTTCCTATAACTACCATTACTACATATACAATGGAATTACTAATTGTTTTAACTCAAATATTGATTTCAATGCCTATTGATACTCAAAACATGTTTGCATCTCCCTTGGTGACTACTCAACTTGGTAAATTAAATCATAATGGATCTACAATACAAATTCTTATTCATGTTATAAATAACTTAGAGGAAATGGTTATAAACATTAAACAAAATTATTTAAAATATCCTCATGATATTGATTCCCAAGATGTGTTCCATACTTATCTTGCACCTAAGATGTTTTTTCACCCTTTGCTAATTAGTTTTGTTTCACATAAGTTAACATTTTATGATGTCAAGGGTGATCCCAAGCATCATTTGTGATATATTTATGTGACATGCCCTAATTATGGCACCAATTAAAAACTCTTCACCAAATTATTTCCAATGAGTCTTAAAGACTATGCTTTGAGTTGTTTCTATCTTTTACCTCTCCAATTTGTGAAAGCATTCAAACCTATTATAGATCATTTTTTGCACATTCTTAAAGAATATTAATGAAAATTTCTCCTATTCCCAAATTTAAAAAATAATATAAAGAACCAATGAACCTCTCAATGCATATGTCTTGAAGTAAAAGATATTATTGGATAAAATGTCCAATCCTATGGTAGATAAAGAACTTCAAGACATACTCAAGAAAGTTTTACTTTCTCCTTTACATGAGTCAAAAACTTTCAAAAATTTAAAATCCTTTGATAACTTATGCCATGTCATTTAGGACCATGAAATGAATCTTATTTGGTTAAATATGCTTACGTATGTAGCAAACACATCGACTACATCTATATCCAATACATAGTTTACAATCAAAACAATTTATAAGGTGAAACCACTTGGGCCTAAAAATTAAACAATCACCATGGTTAATGTATTTTCAAATCAACCCAATCAACTTGTCTTATCCATTGCCCCATGGAGACAATTTACATGCTTACCTAAGTTTCCCACTTCATTAATCTCATGGCTTATAGAGTGTCATCTTATATCTCTCTCTCATATTATATATGTTGATGTGATTATACATCTACCCAAAGGTTACAATTCAAATGCTTATTGTGTTTATCACCAAGGCCATAGGAATTCTACAAATAGATGTTTTACCTTGAAGCATAAGATACAAGACCTCATCGATGATCCTCCAAAGGAATCAAGATCACAACATGGTGATCACAATAAACAAAAAATATTTAACAATTCTTTACAAGACCATTTTAATAAGGATGCAAAGTTGAAAATGGTATATAATACATATCCTCCTCCATCAAACTATGATCAACCACTAGATGGAATTATTGGTACTTACACGGGACATACAACTTTTATGGTTCTGAGACCTTTTATTAATTTTGATGATAGTGAGATTAAGGTGATGACTTAGATATTCATTATTTATTCATTTAGGCATACTTTAATCATTAAACTAGACACATTTTTATGATTGATAATGGTGCAAGTGAGAACATTTTCACCATGACATTACTCACACATGTAGTTTATACTCATAATGATTACACCATTATGATAGATTAGTTATATCATTTGATGGGACCTCACAACATGTTCTTGGTGAGATTGACTTCGCTTTATAGTTGGGTGATGCTAGTTACTACCTTCTCATTTATGCCTTCTACATGTGTTTTTAATATGTTATTGGGTTGACCTTGGATACATACATTTCGAGTAGTACCTTTAATAGTGCATAGGTGTATTATAGACATTTATGCCCATCAGTTAATTACAATTGTTAATATTATATATGAGCATCCCCTTGAGAAAAATAAATTTGTAACCAAATAAATAATTATTAAACCTACTATGGTTCATCCATTGTGAAATGGAAAGCAATATACAATCCCCTTTACTAGGTGACCAATACTTAAGAGACCATTGCATCAAAAACACATAATGGGTTCCATGAAATACTCATCTACTACACACCATATTATGATATCTAGATCACATAACATATTCCTATTATTTCTATTCCAAAGAAACCACAAAGCATACAAATATGGGTTCCATGAACCCCTATTCATTCTACTATTTATGCATAACCATATAGTCTTATTGTACATATGTAGAGCACTTTTGAGCTTAAGGTGAAATATATTACATTGACACATAATACTTGGCAATACCACTAGTACATTTCAGCAAGTTCCCATTTAAGATATACCTTTGAGAATCCTTTGTATGGGATCATAAGATGATCTTTTATTCTTTTAAATATTCCAAAAACACCAAATATTTTTAAAAACCTCAAAAATCCAAAAAAAATCAACATTTACTTATATTGTCTCTTTGGATTATATTTTATTGGTTCCATATTAGTATATTTCATATGATTATTTCCTATAAACACATATATTTCACACATATTTTAATTATGATACAAGCATACACAAATGCATGATCTATGCACTTATGGATGTTGGGATTTCCATCTACTCATGTCACTAGGAGATCAGGAGTGTCCACCTTCTTTGATCATGATACATCTAGTTTATCTCATTTTATGGTCATTTGACACTATCATATATGAGATCATGTATATACTTACACATTCATTTATAAATGCTTATATCTTTTAAAATGTACTTGATAGGTTATGTACTTAATGGTTTTATTAAAACATATATCCAGGAGCTAGTATGATATGCTTCTCCAGTTGCTTATGATTTTTTTTATGCACTTCCTTGAATTTATTTTCTTTTTATTGTCTTGTTTGTTGAAAATTTGAATATGCTCCATTCTTTATAGCCCCTATGCTTATATTTTACTATTGTTGACATTTGAGTATGTCATTTCTTGTATGGACATTCAAATATGTCATTTTTGCTTTTTTGCATATTTGTTTAAGTCATATCCATTCAATTTTATGGAATTTGAACATACCCCTTATTTGTGATCTCCTTGGACCATTGTATTTTGACTTACTTTTGAGTGATATTGTGTGTGTTCTTGGTTGTTTGTACTGTTACTATCTAGATGTTTACATGATATTTATCACACATATTATAATTATATGTGATCATATTCTATGTGTTTCAATGGAAAATTTACCTATACATGTCCTTTTATATATTATATTATTCATTCACATTTATATGGTTATCTTATCCTTTTAAGGTGAGGAAATTATTAGTTTCTATCACCCCTCACCTCAAAGGGGGAATATTAGTGGGGTCATGTCATACAGGCATGGATTCTAAATATTCATAGTTTTAGATCTAAATGGGGCATGTTTTGAAAACATGTTCTCAACACTTATTTAATATGAAACATATTCATATTATAATGGGGGTGTTTTTGGAAACATGTCCTTGTTGAGGTCAACATACCCTCATTTCTAAAAAATGGGGACCCTTATTTTAAACTATGCAAATTTGTACCTTAAAATTGAAAATTCACTTGATCATAGTACCACTATCATGTTTACACATTATCTTTATTTGAATATCATACACACATGGCTCTCATTTAGATTAATTGACATAGTTTTAAGCAATCATCATTTTACCCCTTTTAATGTTGCTAACAATTATTGTATGTGTTTCTACATTTTAGGTTCAATGGAATCTCACTTGGGAATGAACATGATTAGGGTTTTGTGTTTTAATGATGAACTAATATTTTACTAGTCTTTGGTTTGTCAAAGATTAATTAAGTCTACATCAAAATCCTATTAAAACCCTAATCTAAATGTTCTAACCTAGGTCCCTTTTGAATCAAACTCAAATGTGCATGGGAACTATTTGTGTGAGAATAATTCATCAATGTCATAGACTTAGTATAATTTTTATCTTAAGGCTTAGTCATGTTTATCAACATGACCAAACCTTAGTGTAAAAATTTACACTTGGTCCTATATATCCTAAGTTTCCTTTGTTCTTATTGACTAACTAATCACATGGTCCCTTTCATTATGTTCTTGATGTATCCTAAAGCCTTATCCTAAGGTTCTAGTTTAATTTATTAAAACAACAAAAATGTAGGATAAAACTTTATGCCAAGTCCTTTATTGTTCATGGTGTCCCTTTATTATTTTTTGAAACTTAGATTAAGATTTTACCCTATGATTTTATTCTGTTTATAAATATGAATAAACCATAGACTAAAATATTTAGCCTAAGTCCTTTATATTCCCTAAGACTTAGCTTTATTTTATTGATCGAGGATCAATGGTACATATTTGCTCAAGCAGAGATGATCTGATGATGCAAGATCAACATTGAAAATTCAAAGGACTCAATGAGAAAGTAAACAAGTGACAAGTGTCAAGCCTACAATGGATAATTAAAGCTTGAGCATGTCCCTAAAGATCAATAGTATGTGGCTAAGAATACACATTCTAATCAATGATGCATATCAAGTCAAAGTTTCAATGAAGCTCTGGATGAGAGAGAAGGTGATAAGTGTCATCATCATAGGAACCCTACAATAGATTAAATGATGAGAGGAGTGAATGATAGAAAAGGATTGATAGAGCATATTGATCCAGCCAAACAAGATCTAATGATGCATGATGAAGGTTAAAAAGTCAAAATCCCTAAGAATGAATGTGGAGGTGATGCATGGCATAACCATAAGCCATAAATTAAATATTGAATATCTTTTAAAGATATATGGTACATGGATGAGTGCACACATTTTGATCAATGGTTTATGGAGCAAGGAACATAATCTAATAGATCAAGATCAACAGAGTGTATTCATTTGGGTAGAGATGATCCAATAGTGAAAGATTGACATTGAAAGTTCAAAAATATCAAGATGAATGAAGAAGTGACAAATGTCATAATTGTGAGGAATATGATCAAGTAGGTAATGGTGTTTAATTTATAAAATTGAGATTAATGAACCACAATAATCTATGTAAAGAGATCCAATAATGCGAGGCAAGGAAGAATTTTCAAAGGGCCCAAAAC
This sequence comes from Torreya grandis, assembly GCA_037957365.1. Classification (NCBI taxonomy): domain Eukaryota; kingdom Viridiplantae; phylum Streptophyta; class Pinopsida; order Cupressales; family Taxaceae; genus Torreya; species Torreya grandis. The sequence goes on from JARHVA010002731.1 coordinate 397,478, forward strand.
TAATAAAATATTAACACATGTCCAAAAGTGATAAATGGTCATATTTTAAATATTAATGAGTAATATGACATGAATATGTCACATCAATGCCACATGATCTAGACATGATAGATTTGAAGATTTTGAGGACCCAACACAAGGTAAAGATATAAATACTTGATCCAAATAAAATCTAAGGTATGAATCTTACATAAGTTCAAACATATGACACCATTAAAGCATTGTAAAAACCTTTAGGAAAGCCCTAGAAAGTACAAAAACCCTAATTCAACCTTGTGTTCATTTTAATCAAGCTAAAGGAGATTGGATTGTCGTTTATTCAAGGATAATTCGATCCAAAATTAAACTACATACCACTACTGAGCAATTTAACAAAGTCATAGCCATGGTAGCTCAAAAAGGTGTTTCAAGGGAAGATGTGGATCTTTATTTGACTTTAGATGCATAAGGGAGGATTTTAAAGGACACATAATTTGATGCCACAGCTCCAAATATATGGGACAATAATTGGTCAAGCTTATTTTAGACCATTGAGAATCAATAACCTATCAAAAGAGAAGAGGAAAGGAACATGTCTACAAGGAGGCTCTACTACAACATAGTCACCATTCAAATGATAGGTCTACATTATACATTAGCTAAAATTGAGGTACTACATTACATAAATGTCCTTTCTCTAATTTTTAAACATGGAAAAATATATAAGGTCATGATAGTTCATGAGGGTGGTTTTAGGAAAATATCTTACATCTTTCCCATAACTTTTCAACAATTGGGCCAAAGATAATGATTTTAAGATAATCATTTCCCTATGGTTGTATTTTGGAAACTAAGTGTTGTCTAACTTCAGTAATAACATCCCCATTGGTCAATTTAGACTTGGAATAAGAATGATCATGTAAATGATGAATATATTATGTGGGAACTCAACCACTACATATTTAGATAAAATTTGGTTTCCCTTAGTCTATTTCATGGTTGAGAATAAAGTCACACCTCCTTTTACATGAATTAATCAACACCTATTTGAGTAGACAGTTGTTTTGTAATTAAGAAAAAGAGTAAGGATAAATTTTACATGATGTCATACCTTTTGGATTCCCTTATTGATACAACCAAAATTCCTAACCTTGGGGAATGGTCACCTGATAGGACATAGAATGTCTCATAATATTAATCTAAGTTACATATCTTTAAGTATAGGGACCACATATATTTCATTTATTACTATGTTTATCCAACCCTAAATGAGGCCATAACTAGGAATCAAATGTCAAGAGTCATCCCCTTGATCAAAAAGTCAATTAAGGCCATGGGGTACATATGGGTCTATCTTGATTATAAAATATTTAGGATTGAGGGAACCTAATGCACTCCCCTCAAATTACCTATCTATATACCAACCAAACTAGTAGAGCAAGAAGTATCCTATCAAATAAGTAATGGTATATATGGTCTTTACAAGACCAAAAGGAAGGGATTGCTCCACACCCTCCACACAATCATTGGTATAACTATGGTTGTATTATGGGACAAAATTGAGGTAGCTTCCAAACATAGGACCTCATTTAATCTTTAAATTGATGATAAAATGTGGTGGGATCCACATGGAAGAGTTAAAGAGAATTTGAAAGATAAATTAATCAACGTCCCTTATGATTACTAGCCTGGTTCTTTTGACCCCATATACACAAAATCCTCTTCATTATTTGAGGTCACCATTAGATTGAAAAATCATAACATCAATCTAGTATCCAAGATGCTGAGGGAGCAAAAGGGAGTAGATGATAAATGGAAGTTAAGACCAAGATAATATCATTTGCTAAGCAATGAACTTATTAAACATCCATCAGTAGAACCTAAAACTGAGACACAAGTTGAACATAGTTTAGAAGAAAGAAGGCCAGATGAAATTACATCCTCTTTAGCCTAAATAGGGGAACAAGGATCACCAATTTAGGAGATCCACATGGTTGCATTATACCTGGGGGAGATAGTTGAAGATGATTTGAAAATTTTATCATTATCCTATGAATTAGATGATGAGGAAATGGAAGAATCTCAAGTAGAGAAGACAAAGGAAGAAAATGGAAATGAAATATTAGATATATTTCTTGTGGATACCCCCAAGATAAAAGATGAGTTGGCTATGGTTTCAGTAAGGACCAAAAATCCCAAGGTGACTTTCACTCATCCTTTGAGTGAAGTCAATCTCTTTAGTGAAGAAAATTCGATTCATGGTCTAATCATTCCATAATGGTTCATCTATGGAAAATTTTAGAAGGTACCTACTACATAACACCCTTGGGAAATGATAAAGGCCATTAATATCCTTGTGTATAAGGAGGGCAAGCCATGGGTAGTTGCCTTGCAAAAATAAGAGGAGAAAGTGATGACTGCACTAGTAGCTTCAAGTGGAACATAGATGGAGATCTCAACTCCTAAAGTGACTCAATCATTAGTGTAGACACCTAAATATGGCCACCAATGACCTTTAATTAGGCTTTTGGCCAATTTCCACCCAAAATGTATAATTTGGCTTAAAAATACTAAAACACGCTAAATGATGTGAAATTGACATAGTCAAGTGCCAATTTTAGCCAGGGTATCTCTAAATAGGGAAATGTAATTTATGGACTATCTAAATTTGATTAGATCATTTCAAATCAAAATACTAATTTTGCACTTGGGTGCTCTAGATTGTTCTTTCCTATCAAATATCTTACACAAGACACATGCCTTTGTTATTTTCTATTAGTAACATCTTAAATGGGATAACATATCTAATGCATTTGACATTGACTTCCAATTCTAATCCAGTCAAATTTTGGACTAATAATAAGGCATTCTGATCAATTTGAGCAATTTGTGCACAAAGTGCTTAAACATGCTTAAGAGATGATTAACCCAAATTAGAGCCTAATCAAGAATTCCATGGAAACTTGTTGAATAATTTGTTTTAGAAATGAATATTTAATATTTGCATCATCAGGTGACCTCATTTCTTGGGAAGACATCCCTAGGCCATAAATGCCATAAATATCAAGATTCATGCCTCTCATGCCTCATCAAAGCCCTCCATGCCTCTTAATTGCTCCTCTATCCCAAATATTGATGAGTCTATTTATCAATTTTAATTAAAAATTTAGATGAATCCTTAAGACACACATCTCAATCTTGAGATGGATGGTTCAAGTTGATTATGATCAATCTCAAAAATATATAAATAGAGAGGCCACAAAAATCATTTCTAAGACATGATTATGTTATAATACATAATTGATCACAAATATTAATACAACTAGTGTTATCATGCCAAATTGATTCCAAGCCAAGCCAAGCCAAGCCAAAAGCCAAAGGTGCTAAAGAGAGATGGAGGTAGCCAAGCTTCCATTTTCAAGGACTTCATGAGCATAAGCTGAGTAAGCCACTACAACAAGCATTTTGGAGCATCCAAGGAAGGTAAAAGAGGGTTTAGTTTACATTTTAGTTGTGTGTTTTATTCATGTTTGTTAATTAAGCTCTCCCTAGTGTTTAAGCCGAGAAATGTTATGCTAGTTAGTGTGTTTCTTTCATTTTGTTTTTATTTTGAAACTAACACGATACTAACCATCCTCTCTTGAGTCAGATTCCTAGTTCACATAATGGCACACCTGGTGGGACTAGATGTATCCCATACATGAAGAAGATCATTATGAAACTTTAAAATCTTCATTTGGATCATTAAGACTCTTGCAACTTGATTTTATAACTTTTTTTTTCCATTTTTCTTTGTCACAAGTTTACACAATAACTGACATCAGTTAGTAAAATCGTCATCAATTGGCATAGCTGTTGGCGGTCATTATTGTATAACTGATGTCAGTTAGATAACCATCATTGGTTAGTAAGTGTAACTAAAATTATTTATATAACCAACATTGGTCATTGTGTCTTTCTTAAAAACACAAACTTGAGAGCTAAATAGGCCATTTTAAAATGCTTGGTTTGGGGTCATATGAACTCCATTTTGGATGTTTTTTAAACCATGTATTTTCTCCTATATTTTTAGAATTTGACATTAGTTTAGATTCAAGTTTCATATATTTTTCACAAAATTTGAAAATTTATTTAAAATGTTTCTAATCTAACATATTTTATTTTGGGGTGATGCCTTAAGGGTAGACAGGTAATCAACAGACTAGGAACTTGTTAAAACATGTTATTAAGACATCTTTAGAATGATTTTAAAATGAACTAGGAACATTATTTTTTTACTTAATTTAACATTTAGGTGCTTAAATAAGTTTTTATAATTAGTTTTCAAAGTTACAACTAAGACCAAGGGGTCAAATGAACACCACCTCATTTTTTGAATTTGGGCTTAAAAATTGAACACACTTGTCATTTTTATCTTCAATAGTTGTTTGATCTGATTTTGTTTAGAAAAGAGAGGGGTATTTCATGTATGATCTTCCATTTGTCCCCTTTAGGGAACCCTTGGAATCAAAATCACCATTCCTATTACATAAAGCATAATCCAAGGCTTAGAAATAATGTCATCTAAAGCACTCCTCAAAAACTCATCAAAGTTTGGGTGACCTTGAAAATGACCCTAAAGTCTTTTTCTTAGTCTTTTATTTTCATGAAAACTTAGCTTGCGAGGGGGAAGTCATTAACTCCTATGAGTTTTTTAGGGAAGCTTTGACCTATGGTTTCATCTCTTGGAATTGACTTTACTTACTCCTTATAAGTTACACATGGGATGTATCTACATTTGGACATCACACTACATTGAGCAAACAACAGGATGTAGTGTTTGTAAAAAGGACTAGACCTTTTTATAACTATCTAATGTTGTGGTCACCCAATTTTTGTGCTTATATTTTGCATCATTTGACATGAAAGTCATTATGTAATTGATTCCCCTAGAAATGTTTGAAATATTGCTAATTTAGTCAACCCCACATTTTCATACCCTTGTTATGATTTGGACGATTATACTTAGTGTATTTTGGTCATTTTTACTTTGTATGTTTTGAGACTAAAACTTGTTTGTTTATCATAAAGCCATGTCAAAACCAATTTTTTTATACATCACTCTTTTTTATAAAGAGGTGTTATGTTATCCATTTTACACCATACTTATGCCTTTATATTTTTGCTAAACTTGTTTGTATGTGTGTCAATTCAGTTGAGGAGGCTAGTGTTATGCTACGTAAAACATGTTAAAACCATTTTACCTTTGAGTCTTTTGAATCATAACATAGATCACATCATTAGAACATGATTACATTTTTATGCTGCTCAATTTATTTCAAGACTTGTTTCACCTTGTGCTAAAAAAATTGTTTGTTTCAAAACATGTCATATATACCATTTAGACCTTTGTCTTGTGTTGTCATGTTGTCCAATCTTGTCTATCTTGTTTGGATAATTCCTAGCTTTCACCATTGAGTTTTCAATTAACCTTGTTAAGTTTGGATCCAAACATTGATTTATTTTTATTTAGGCCTCAATTTGTGGGGCCGATACATAGGTCTTTCTCTTTTGAGTTGCATAACTTTAGTTAATTGATTACCCAAATTTGAAAACTATTGATGGTTTATTTGTTTAGTACATATCCTTATCATTGTTTGTGATTTTATTTGGGAAAACATAGTATTTCTTCAAAAAACCTTTTTTCTTGTGCCTTATGCCAACTGATCATGTTTAGGTTTGATTCCGTGTACCAGGTCTATGTCAAAGTTGTTTCCAAACTTGTTAGATTAAATCAAATCACATCAACCTTTGTTTCAATTCTATCTTTTGACACCATTTGGCCAAAATTACTATCATATGCCTATTTTTTTGAGCCTGAATTTTGACTCCATGTTTGGACAAAAGACCTAGCAACTCAACTTTTCCATTTCCTAGTTTAGACCTTGTTTGGAACACTTTGACCTAGACCTTTGACATGTCAATTTTTATTTAGACACTTGACCTTTTGTGCATATGAATTATTGTATTAGACATTTAATGTTAGGATGTTTTATGCCAAGTATTAGCACAAATCATTTTGGAGATATAGCTCCACTTTCAGACCACATTGGTAATACAACTCCACCTTTTGACCAAATTAGACTAAGCTTAAACCATTTGTCTTTGGACATAGTTTTTCAAAGTTCATAGAACCCTAAGCTTTTTTGTTTCATATCTTTCATCATTTACACAAATATGTCTAGATACACCTATGGTGGATTCATATACAATCAAATTTATGATAGAATGGCTACACAAAATCCCACTAGGAACCCCTATAGAGAAAAAATTTCTAATGAGTTTTATTATTATCCCTACAGTACTCCATATGGGGAACATAGTCAAAATCCAAAAAATCTAAATCAAAACTTTGATTGGTATGAAGAAGCTTGTGAGGAATTTGAAGACCCAACTACAGAAATGTTGTTTAGGATACAGATCCATACCCTATTTACAATAATTAGTACATGGAACATAGTCAAGAACTAGCTTATGAGCCAACTCATGATTGGGATGATCTAGTTTATCATGAGGATTTGGATGCTTTGGTTTATACAAACAATCAAGCTCCATAATGTCCTTTTTTTATCTGATCATCAGTTACCCCTAACCCTCCTTTGGATTATATGAGATATCAAGCTTTGCAATATCCAAGGAATACCATTCCCATACCAAGACCTCATAATTTGGTTTGTGTGAGCAATCAAGTTCCATAATGCCAAACCATTTCTATACCAATACCTCATCCTTTGGCTTATGTGATCAATCAAGCTCCAAAACACCCATTCATCATTCCAAGACCTAGTCCTTTAACTTGTGTGAGCAATCAAGCTCCACACTGCCCTATTGTTACCATATTAGGACTTTGTCCTTTGGATCGTGTGAAGAATCATGCTCCCCAAGGCCTTACCATTATCTAATCATACATCATTCCTCATCTAGTACCAATCCCATCCAAACCTCAATCCATCCAATCATTCAAAGACCAAGTTGTGTTCAAAATTGGTATTTTTAAACTCATTAGAAACTAAGGCCAAGAGAACCAACCAATCCAAGATGTTTTTATTGAACTAACTATTTGTGATAAGTCAACCTATAATGAATTTCTTATTTATCCTATATCAGTTGTAAAGGAGTCTCACACTAACAAGCCTATCTTTGTGGAGTCACTTTTTAATGATCATAACCACCTTTGGGTAAATCATTACCTTAACCATGTGCCTATTTTTTAAGAGTCTTATATTAACAAGTTAGTCTCTAAGGAGTTGTCTCTTGACCTTTTTCCCATTCTAGAGGAGTCTCACTTTGACAAACCATTTTTTTTGGAACCCATTATGCCATCATAGGCTATTACTTGTCCAATACCAAATATTCAACAAGACATCATTGTAATAAAGTACTCATTAGATGAAGAATCAGAGTTAGAGTTAGGTTTCATTCTTGAACCAACATCAGATTTAGGATCAGAAGTAGAATCAACACCAATCTCAACCTCAAATTCAAAGTCCCTTAAGTTAGAATCAAATTAAGATACAAAATATGTTCATGACTATTACACCATTGGTTATGCATGCCTCACAAATCCATTTGAATATATGTATGATCCTTCTACAATTTTTGAGGATGAGTACTTTAGCTTCAACATGAGTTATCTTAGTATCTTCTATGAAGATTGTGTAGCCTCTACCCATTCCCTTACCATTCCATAGGCCTTTACCATCAACCAAAATAGCCATAACATTAACATTCCATCTCCCAAAAGTGTCTATTGGGATCAACAGAATCACACTTTATTAAAGTTCATCCATGGTGACATAGTAGTTGGAGAAGAGAAAGGAGGCCAAGACCACATTCATATAGCAAAAGAACACTTTCCTAATGAAAAATTTTCAAAAGTGCTAGGGGACAATCAAATTTAGAACTTAGCATCTTCTAGTGAAACTTTTTCAAAAGAACTAGAAGACAATCAAAGTCAAAAGTCAACATTCCTTAATGAAACCTTCTTAGAGGTGCTACGAGATAATCAAGATAAATTTATTGGTAAAAACCTCTTTAAGGCACCAATAGCTGAACACAAAAGTTTTTTGCTACTATGATGAAAACAAAATCAAAGATCAAATCTAAATAACTTCTTATCTACAACCTAATCAGACGGTATCTACTCTCAATATCAAACAACAAAAAAATCTAGTGGTCCTATCCAGAGAATAAGTCTTTGGCTCTACCAAAACCAAAATTATATCAAATCTAACATTAAAAACATTGCATGTGACTAAACATCTTGATCTTCATTTATTTTCAAACAATTCCACATTTCATTATCATCTACCATTCCATTTCACAATCAAACCTACCATCTATTATTTGTCCTTATTTACCATCCATGACCACACTTTCCTTTGTAGAAGCTATAAGGATACCTTGTCTTGACATTTGAAAGAATCATAATCAATGACCAATGAAGATCACAAAAGCATTCTTAAAAACTAGATCTGCATCGAGTTCTTGATAGATCAGTTATTTAGATGAGGTGTGGGATAACAATTAACATGATCAAGTATTCTATTTGTATCATTTTTTGATTAAGATGTGCATCTCCCCATTAACAAGAACAATAAAATCAAAAACCACACCTAGACCAAAAACATGTACCATACCATTTCATGTACCACACCATTTCATTACCATGCTATTATCTTTATTACGTATGCCTATTTTCCATTACTATCAACCAATCCATTCACCCCATCATTTGGGGGAAACCTTCTTACCATTTTATCTAATCTATCAAAAACCATCATTATCCTAAGTAAAACTTTGCCATCTAACCATTTCATTCCTATCTAGACAAAATATTATTTTTAGTCATCCTACCTAATCTTGTTTTGATCTTGGTTCATTTGGCTCTTCCTACACCTTTTATAAGAGGATTGAAATCAAGTTTCAAAAATCAATCACGTTTGTGTTTAAATGATAGTCTATGAAAATAGTGTGATAGTTGACTTGGCAAAATATATTTCATCCTATATCCATGTTTGTTTATGTTTGCCTGACTATAACCACCTATGGGAAAATTAGTGTCTCACCAATTTTGCTACTAATTATAACCAACTATGGGAAAACTATGGGTAACACTCGTTTAGCATGCATTATTGCATCACCTTGCCATTACTATTTTCATTTGACTAGCCATTTTCTAGATTTGAGAACTTGTTGGGACCTATTTGGTTTTTCCTCACCTTTTGTGTGGGTGAAATTACTATGACTTGAGGTCATTTTAGGACTATGTGGGTCATGCTCAATTCATGTTGAGGTCATTTCAGTCCCCCTTTCTATACACTCTCATTATTTTATGAGCAACCTAAGCCAAATGATCTTATTGTTTTGTAAGCAGATATCTTATCATTCTCTAATGAGTTAAGATACCTCAAAATGCCAGAAATATTCATAACATTTCAAAAATCCAAAAATATTTATCCTATCTAAGCCTAGTCAGTTATCCTTGATCTACCTTACTAGGGAAATATCATTATTAGGATGCTTTTTTTGCTTTTGTTTTTAGGCTTTCTATTTGTTTATTTATTTCAAGTTTTTTATTTGTTTATTTTTCTATTTATTTGTTTGTTTATTTGCTTGACTATTTTTTTTGATTTTAGCACTATTGCCTAGAATCAATCTATATGTGTTCATTGGGTGATTCATAGCACACATTATTCTTGAGTCCATCCATATTCATCCATTAACATTATCATCATGGTTTTTATCATTGGTTCATTGTTTTTGAGTGTTTATTAGATCAAGAGTTAGTCCTTATACATATTTTGGCCAAGTCTTCATGGTTTTCTATCATGAAGCCTACCATCACATGATACAACAAAAATTAGGTTCAGAAAGGTCTATAATCAATGGAGTTATATAAGTTTCTACTTGGCAGCTTAGCAAATCTTTCCATCCCACCCTTGATCAATATAACCCATTGATCACTCTAGTTATATCATTGTTAATTAGGCCGAGAATATCCTCATTAGTAGGTACAAATAAATAATTTTTAATGATCAATATTATTCTTCTATTCATCTCTTTCATCATTTTATGCTTGCTCATCTTTAATCTATATTCTAGGTTATATCCTTGAGTTATGATATCTAATCATCCCTAACTGGGGCACCATTAGTTTTAGACAATCCAGGTCTGCTTAATGATTATAATTACCTATGGGAAAATAATTATTTTGACTTTTCTTCCTGATTATAATGGCCTTTGGGAAAATTGGCATTTTTTACATCAATGTATGCAAGCATTTTCTTATTTGGATTAATCTCAACCACGAGTTAATTCCACCTTTCTTCTTATTTCTTTTCAAGGGACTATCCATCAAAAAATGTGATGGCCACTCCCTCGAGGGGGCATCATCCTAGGCTTCCCAAAATAATTTGGAGCCTTGTTCTTTAACCATCATCTTCTTTTTGGCATATGGGCCATCTCTCATTATTTGAGAAGACATTTCTTTACTTATGATTTGTAACATCTTCCTAAATAGGTGCAAACTGTAGACACCTAAATCTAGCCACTAATGACCTCCAATCATGCTTTTGGCTAATTTGTACCCTAAATGTATAATTTGGCCTAAAAACACTAAAACACACTGAATGATGTGAAACTGACATAGTCTAGTGCTGATTTTGGCCAGGGTATCCCTGAATGGGGTAATGCAATTTATGGGCTAGCTAACTTTGACTAGATCATTTCGAGTCAAAATGTCAATTTTTCACTTGGGTACTCTAGATTTTTCTTTCCTATCAAATATCTTACACAAGACACATGCCTTTATTATTTGATATTGACAACATCCTAAATGGGATAACGGATCCAATGCATCTAGCACTGACTTCTAATTCTAATCTAGTCAAATTTTGGACCAATAACAAGGCATTTGGATCAATTTGAGTAATTTGTGCACAAAGTGCTTAAACATGCATAAGAGATAATTAACCCAAATTAGATCCTAGTCAAGAATTCCATTGAAACTTGTTGAATAATTTGTTTTGGAAATGAATATTGAATATCTACATCATCAAGTGACCTCATTTCTTGGGAAGACATCCCTAGGCCATAAATGCTACAAATATCAAGATTCATGCCTCCCATTACTCATCAAAGCCCTACATGCCTCTTAATTGCTCCTCTATCCCAAATATTGATGAGCCTATTTATCAATTTTAATTGTAAAATTGGATTAATCCTTAGCCACACATCTCAATCCTGAGATGGATGGTTTAGGTTGATTCTGATCAATCTCAAAAATCTATAAATAGAGAGTCCATGAACATCATTTCTAAGACATGATTATGAAAATTTATAATGCATAGTTGATTAAAAAGCTTCATGTGAATAATGTTCTCATTAAAAATTGATTCCAAGCCAATCTAAGCCACAAGCCAAAGGTTCTAAGGAGAGATGGAGGTAGCCAAACTTCCATTACCAAGGACTTCATGAACACAAGCTGAGCAAGCCACTACAAAAATCATTTTGGAGAGTCCAAGGAAGGTAAAAGAGGGTTTCTTTTACATTTTAGTTGTGTGTTTTATTCATGTTTGTTACCTAAGATCTCCCTAGTGTCTAGGCCTAGAGATGTTATGCTATTTAGTGTGTTTTTTTCATTTTATTTTCATTTTGAAACTAACACAATACTAACCATCCTCTCTTGAGTCCAATTCCTAGTTCACAATTAGTTGTTGTCAAGTTTGACCCAAAAACTACTAGTTTGCAAAGGATCATAGAAAAAAAGGTCATGATAGGCGGTGAAGTGGTCACTTATCAAAAAGTGGAACCATTCATTGGTTTAACCCTAATATTAGGATATATACCTAGAGAAAACATGATATTTAAAGAGAATGTGCTTGAATTAGTCCAAGCATAGGTAGAAAAATTATAGCTACCCTTAAAAGCATGCCAAAAGGAAAATATGGAAAAACAAGTTATATTATCTATCCCATATGCTATAGTTTTTTAAAGAGACTTTATTTGACATGTTTAGTTCCCTGAAGTCAATAAATTCCATGGAAAATGTATTGACCTAACAAGATGTAGTAGCCAAGATCCTAAATCATCAATGATAGAGCTAAAGGATCAAAATATAAGAATTAATAAATATTTTAAATAAGGATCAAATTCTTGATTTCAATGCAATCAACTTAGCCCACTTGAACATAGTCATGGGGTTATTAATAGAGAAGATCAAATGTTTAAGCAAATGGTCTAGGAAACTAGAGAGCCTCCTTAAAGATGATAAGCAGTTGGGAGATAGGATAAAGCACCTACTTGGAACCATGATCACTGAACCATCCACACTAAGTTCTAGAGGCCTCATCACTGATAAGTATTTCAATCTCAAAGCCTCCTTGGTCATGCAAGAAGTGAGAAGCAAGAGCCAAGGACATCCTAAATTAGAAAATAGTAGGATCATGGACATTATTCTAACAATAGACAAAAATATCAATGAAGCCATGGGAATCGAAGAGGCCTTGGGGAGAAATGACAAGGATTTCAAAGGCTTGGTAAACTAAGAAGATGAATTATTCATGGAGCTTTTGGTCAATTTGAAGCTAGTTGATGAGCAACATCAAATGATAAGTGAACTAGCACTTATTTCAATGCAAAAAGTTTACTTTGAATATTTTGTAGGCAAATTATTAAATACCAAAAATTATCCTATAAAACAATCAACTTAAGGAAAAACAATGTAAGAAAATACACACCACAGTACACAAGAGCTGATTACAAAGTTTGACAATGCCTACGTGTCTAGGTTCATTAACTAGCTAAACTAATTCATTATAATATGTTTGCAAGTAAATAGTAACCCTTATAGAGAAATAATTAATTCAAGTGTTACATACCTTTTAAGAATCTCAAAATCCATGATAGATTCTTCACCTTCCTGAAACACACCTCTGGATGTCTTTTACTCAAAATTATCACTTCTAAGCATCAAATTAGAAATAAACAACCTCAAATCTAGATGCTCAGCATATAGATGGAACCATCTTCGAAACTATAATATTTCACTAATTTACCTTAAAGTCCAAAAATGAATCTAGATACCTCAAATCAAAGGAAGAGTAGAAGTAGGTCCTTATGCCTTAACACAATAGACTACTTCCAAGGCTTTACAAGTTCTTCAGAATTCCTCAAAATGAAAAATTATCAACTATAAATTTGTTTTTTGGGAAAAAATAATATAAGTCCCTTTTTGGACTTTTCCCAAATTCTGCATCTGGCTCTCTCTATAACTTGTCCAAGCTTCTTAGCTCTTATTCTATGGCTACTTGGCTTCTTCAACTGAATTACAAATGCAAATTTGAGCACTTTATATAATGATTCCACCAACATCCCAATTGGTTGGGAGCTTATCCTTTTACTAAACATGCCAAGGTTTGATTCCCAATCTAACACACTTGGTCTCCATCGTGATCTTTAATCCCATATTTGGGAGGTGGCAAGATATTTGGATATTAATATACCACAATTTATGGTTTAATATGCCAAGTAATTGGCAGGGAATTATTTTTGATTAAATTTGGTGATAATTGTGGTGGCATATGAGTTTCACATGGTATGTGTGTGGTTACCATGGAAAGATGTGGCAAGGAATATGGAATAGGTGGCATGGAACGTGAATGGACTATGGGGTCACATGGACTTTATGTGAAAATTAAATGGTTTGTTTAGAACATTCAAAAAATATAATTGGATGGTGGAAAACCAAATTATGGCTTGAGGACCCACCACATGGTTCAATCTTGTCATGCCACTTGTTGATCTCTCGCCACACCACTTGTTGACCACTCATTGCGCCACTTGTTGTTGTCCAATTGGATATTTTGTCTGAACCCCAATTTTTTTACCAATTATCAAAAATCACATGTCAAAGACAAATGATTGAAACCCACTATTTTTCTACACGAATGAATGCCACATGTCACATTCTTATTGGTTGATATTTGCCATGTTAATCATGTTGACTAAGTTTGACCATGACTTTGACCAGCTATATCTTTTGCATATGGACTCTGTTTCAAAAACCATAAATTGTGTTGGAAAGCTCATGATGAGATATTCACCATATAAATATTCTTAGATCATTCCATAATGGTAAATTTATATAGTTTGACCAACTTTGACTTGATTTGACTAGCTTGACTAAAACTTTAACTAGCTGCACAATGAGCATACAAGCTTCATTTTCCATATTTTGCATGCCATTGGAAAGGTCTCAAAAGGATATACATAATGGTGCAGGTTTTGATATCATTCAAGACCCTTTTTGAATTGACATCAAGATCATCAAAGGGTAATGAAGATCTTACAACAATAATAAGGAACTATATTAGCAAAAGGGTCTCAAAGTTAGTTGAATTAGGAATATTCCTTTTGTAACTAAACATTGTATAATATTTAAAAATGGAACATTCTTTTGTAAAGGCATGTGAAACTTGTAAAACACATTGCCTATAGGTTAATCATTTTAGAATGTCTAAAAGGTTCTTAAAGAATTATAAAATGATAACTATCCTTAATACTTGACATGACTAATTGGCATACCTCATGTATTATCTATATAAGGAGGTATTGTCAATTGTAGGAGAGAGGGAGTTTTGAAGCCAGAACTATTCTATAACTTTTGAAGAAAATTAATACAAAGCAAATAGTTCTATAAAGTTTGTCCACATTTGCTTGTGTGAATTGCTTTCACAATTTCTCTCTCATTTATTTGGTCTTGTTATTAGATTTGAAGGTTTCCTGTGAATTATGGATGTGCATCTATAAGTGCATAGTTACTAATTTGTGTTAATTCTAGATTAGTTAAAAGTTTTAAGGTTTATTTTTTTTCTTTATCTTTCTTACATATGTACTAATGTTGTTTACTTGTAGGGGTGAATCTTTAAAGTGAACTTGGTCCTTATTTTCACTATTTTATACTATCCTTAAATGTTTGCCTAATGTGTGATAGTATTTGAGCTTATGATACCTCATATAATATATTCATTGAATGCATGTTTAGATGAAACTTGAAATTTGTCATGATGTTTGGGTTAAAGATCAGTAACATATCTCTATTTTTCCTTACCCTTCCTTTTCCTCCCTTTTCTTATTCAATTTACCTTAAATTAGTTTCATCGTGAATATTCATCTTAGTTTATCTTTAGACTTAGGTTTTGAGCATAATTCACTTTAAATAACATAGATCATCTTCAAAATCAAAGATCAACTATTAATCCATGGTGGCTCCCAACCACCAACTAATATAAATTTGTGAAACAATCCACTTGTTCTACCTTTATTCCACCAAAGATAATAGGAATGTCACAACCTACAACTCATGAATTAGATTCTCTGAATTTAAAAATGAGTATTATTTCTTAAACACTAAGAACCACCTATGATACACTTTGAAGCATCAATAGGAATACACATTAAGGTTGTGCTAGAAGGAGGGCCTTAGTTAGATCTTTGTAAATGTGTAACATCTTTGTTAATTTTGGTGAATTCTGTTCAAAGATTGATGTATTTTTTTGCATATTTGTGCTTTTTTAACATATTTCTATAAAGGTCATTGATATTAATGGTTTCATACTAGTCTTTGTGCTTATTTAAATAAAGATAGATATTCTTTGAAAATGTATGAGTAATTATGATAACAATAACTTAATATTTGTAAGTCCAAGGTGTTTGAGGTTAATTATAGTGGTTTGTTCAAATATTGATTAGATCTTTGAAAATTTGAGTTTATATGTATTTAGACATAACTTTGAGATAAATTAGTTAAAGATGGATGTCCTTTGTCATTCTTTATACAAATTTGTGCAAAATTTTATTAATGTGATCATTGTTCTTTGAAAAGATAAGATTTACACATCGTATTTTAAATAGAGTTCAAATATTTCAAGATGGAATTGCCAAGGATAAGGACTAGGTCACATTCAGAAACAAAGGTTCCTCTTATTTCATTAGAATTTCATAAGAGATTTAGGTGAGACAAAGGTAAGCATAGACTCTCAAAGTCTATACCAACTTCACCAGTTTAGGGTGCTCCTATGTTTAATCCCTATCAAGGTATGGCTTGGCTAGGATGTTCTTCAATCAATGTGCTAGGTGTGGTACATGACCTTCTTCTTAATCCTAAAAATTATTTACCTACTTTTATTCCTAATGGTATTATAAATACTAAAGAACACATTAAAATTTTCAAAACTGCTTTAAGACTGTTGAATCTTATTCATGAAGATTTAGCATGCAAATTATTTCCATTTACTTTCAAAGGTGTTGCATATGAATAGTTCTTAAACCTTCCTAAAAACTACATAGTTATCTAGAATGATTTTAATAATTAACTTTATAGATCAATTTGGCAAATTAATTAGTCCATGTATTCTTTACCAATAGTTTACCATAATAAAAAAAGACTCAAATGAGCCCATAAGAGCCTTCAATGCTAGATTCTAGAAAATGTTTAGCAGAACCATAACTCCTTATAGACCTAATGAGGCTTTAAACTTAGATATTTACAAAGATTCCTTGGATCCCATGATTTTTATCTTTCTTAAAAGATCTATTTAGGCCATTAATAAACTAACCCTAGCTTATGTTGAAGCTATGATCATTAATGATCAGATACAACCACAAGGCCAAATGGCATACAACATTCCAAACATTAATCCAAATTTGCCTATTCTAAATTTCATTCCTAATGCAAATCAAAATATGCCTACCTCAAATAAACTTCTAGTTATAAACCAAATACCTTTAAGTCATGTACATCCTGGCCAAGACCTAGGATTCTTTAACAACACTACTAGTAGACCTCATCCATAAGACCATAGAGCTTTGATGCCTATATCTAGTAGTAATACCCAAGTTCATAATTATGTGATATCCAAGAATGATAATGATTCTATATTAAAGATGGTTGAAAAGCTAATCATTGATTTATTTTAGCTATAAAAGCAAGTTAGCAATACTGAGGAAGGCTCTAATAGAAACTTATCTTTCCAAAGATTCAATAGGCCTTCAAATAGATTCCCAAATAATTAAAATAATAATCACAACCATGAGTCATATTTTAATAAGAATGTGCCTGATATAAATCTTAGTGATGTAGCTTTGCCTGATTATTATAGAGTTAATTGTACTTCAAAACATGGTGAATTAGAATGTCTAGAATTTTTCAATTCTTTTGAAGCTTTTCAAGAAGAGTTGGATGCTTTTGAATTTTTCCCTAATAAATAAAATGGTGTATATACCTTAATTTCTTCAAGGTTATCTAAATCTTCTGATTCAACTATCATGGTGGAGACATTCGAGTTCCCATTTCAAGAAGAGAATGAGCCTGAGGATATCCTTGAAGAAATTCATGTTTTTCAAAAATATTTGAAGATATATATTCTTAGGAAAAGGGAGAATAAAAAACTTTTGATTACCTCAACTCCACCAAATAATTTTGACACCCCTCCTGATACTACATTAGATAATAATCTAGAGCCTCCTAAGGGAATTACCTATAAACCCAATGGTGATACATCTAATTATTCTAATAGGATTGGATATAATATAGTGGAGGACATGAAAAAGATCAAAGCTAAAATTTATTTGCATGAGTTGACTCAGATTACTGAGAAAAGGGATCTATTATTGGAATATTTGCCTAAGAATTTAGTAATTATTAAAAGAATGTACATGCTAATGTCGTAATATAAAAAATTAAGGATGATGTTCCACCTTTCCTACTTATAGTTAGAATCTTTAGTAAGAATACACATAATTATTTGTTAAACTTTGGCGCATGTGAAACAATTATTCCTAAAGGTATTTGTGAGAAATTAGGTTTGACTCCAATTAAATATAATTATGTTGTGACTCAATTAGATAAATCAAGAGTCAAAGTGATTGGTGAGTTGTTAAATTCTCACATGCAAATTTCTTCTAAACCAAGGATCCAAAAATTCATTGACATCTAAGTGGTAAACATCCTTGATGCTTATGAAATGTTTCTAAGTAGAGATTAGACAGGATTTTTGAGTGGTTACATGTCAACTGACTATTCACACATGTAGTTACCTTAGAAAGGAGTTCCCAATCAGATCAAGATAGAGAGATCCCAAGATGAAGCATATGATCACTGAGTATAATGCAACCAATAAGAGGTTCAACATGGTTAACTCAAATTTGGGTGTTTACACTCTTGACACCCCAAAGGTATATAACTCTAAAACTTCTCATGCTATGCCTAGATTATGAAACCTATATTTTTATGGTGCTAGATATAAATTAGGTTATGTATTAAGATTAGTATTAATTAATCCCATTAGGAAAGAATACAATGCCTCTTAAAAAATCCAATTCCCATGAACTAAAAATCTTGTAGAGTATGAAGCACATATTATTGGATTACAATTTACAATTAAACATAAGGTTAAGGAACTATTAATTATTGGTGATTCAGAACTAGTAGTTAATTAGGTCAAAAGTAGATATAAATGTGAATTGTCTCATCTTAAGAAGTATAAGTTTAGAGTATGTGACTTAATTTAATGTTCTGATAATTTTAAAATTACGTTGGTCCCTACAAAAGAAAACAAGGCTATTGATGAACTTGCTTTAGTTGTAGCCAACCTTATGCCCAATCAAAGATCTACGTTACAAAACATTACTATTGAGTTAGTCCCATCTACCTCAATACTAGATAATGTTAACCATTTGAAAGTATTTAGTGATGATTGATAGATCAAGAATTCATGACTAGCTCATGGGTATTTGAGGCTCACATCATTGATGAGGTCAATGAAAATACCCTTGATAATCATAAAGTTGGAGGCAAGCTTAATGACAAGGTCATCCAATTGGGTATAATAGGATCCCAAAAGGAATGATTTACCTATTTATACCTTAAGTATATCATAGGTTCTCTTAGTGTTTAAATAACACTTATCATTTTAGAATTCAAATAATTTAGAGCATGAGTAGTAGGTTCTGGTAATCTGGTTACCTGTGATGAAATAGTAGTAGAGCAAGAAAACTATTCCATAATATTTATATTATTTGGTGGTTGGGAGCTATTATGGATTATAAATATTTTTAAATAAGAATAAGATTTATGCTAATTTGTGAATTATTCTTAACTCTAATTTTAAAACTAATCTATGTGTATATTTATAGTGGAAACTATGCTAAAGTGATTTGGTTAAAAAAGAAGTAAAAGGGTAGGGTAAGGCATATAAGAAAAATGTTTTTGATATTCATCTTAGACATCATGACAAAGTTTAGATGTTTCCTAGACATGTAATTAAAACTAATATATGAATTAAAATAGCTTAATCTCAAATCACAACATATATCAGGCAAACATCTAAGGAAGATAAGAAATAATACAAATAGAACCATGTTTACTTTAAAGATTTACTCCTTTAAGTAGATAGTTGATGAACATATACAAATGTAGAGACAATAAAACAAAACAAACTAAGGAACCGTCAATTAACCTAGCATATGCATAAGTTAACAATTTTTCATTCAAAATGTATGTGCCAAGGATTAAAAAAAAACTATTCAAATATAAGATTTAGAACAAATAATTGAGAGAGAACCATATAACAAATGATGCAAACAAATTCAGAAAATATTTTTAGAGTTCCTTACTTGCATTAATAGATCAAAATTATATAAGTTTTGGCTCAAAACTCCCTCTCTCTTTTACAATATATAATAATCCTTTTATAGAAACAAGGAAGTATTTCAGTCAGTTGCATTAACTTATAGGTGTATAAATGTAAAGGTTAGCTATCCTTTCTATAAAGTTTTTAGAATACACAAGACATTCCAAAATGAATTTAACTATAGGCAAATGTATTAACAAAATGCACATGCCTTTACAAAAAAATATCCCATTTTCAAAATTTACAATGCTTCATTAAAAAAGAATATTCCTAATTAATTGGTGGACCCTGTGTTGATGAAGTCTCTTGGTTCTACTAAAGTAGACTTAATACCTTTGATGTTGCTCATCAATATGTCTCAAATTAACTATAGGCTCAAGGAATATTTAATCCTCTTGCTCAACTAAGTCTTCAATATCTTGGTTATTTCTCTCCAAGGCCTCCTTAATGCTCCTTACCTCGACTATATTTTCTTCTACTATTAGGATTATATCCATGACCCTACTATTTTTAGCCCCAGACCTACCTTGGATCTTTCTCTTTACCTCTTGCATGAAAAAATTGCTTCTATGATTGAACTCATCATCAGTAATGATTCCCATGGAGTTAAGTTTTGTAGGTTTGGCAATCATGGTCTTAAGGAATTGTTTTTTCCTATCCAATAACTCTTTATCATCCCTGAGGAGTTTTTTCAAGCTCTTGGACCACATGCTCCCTTGAATTTGATCTATAATTAGACCCATGACTATGTTGATATGGGCAAAGATGATGGTCTTGAAACCTAGGATTTTATCCCCTATCAAGATGTTAATTAAATCCTTCATCTTATCTTTTTAACTTTGCCATTGAGTAATTAAACCTATGGTTGTTGCATCTTGCTGACCTAATACAAATTATATTGCCTTTTTTATCTTTATATAATTGAACATGTCATATAATGATGCCTCAAACATATCTATCATAATATCTTGGATAGATAAAATAACTTTCCTCTCTAGATTTTCCCTTTGCTTCTTTAGATTCTCTATTTATTGTTTAATGCCCTTGATGCCGATTTGTAATTGGGCTGATTGAGATTGGGCCAACCTAGGTATATCTTATTCAAAGATGGGATATTCACATGGATTCTAACCTCTTAATTGATTTAAACCAACAAATGGTTCCACCTTATAAAAAATGAATTCTTTACCAACAACCATGGCTCTCTTTTCAATCACCCTCTCCAAACCTATAGTTTCTAGATTGAATTGGACTATAACTGATGATCAATTTATTTAAGGAGGCTCTAGATTTTATATTTGGGTGACACTTGAATCCCTAGTAGTAGTCATTTGAGTGTAACTTAACTCCACAAGGGAAATCACCTATATTTCTTTCTCTTTTTTCATTAGGGTAATTATCCATGGCTTAAGCTCATTATAAACAATTATATTTACTGACTTGGTCATGGCCCAAGAGTATTGCAGAGTAAGAACCTTTTGAAACTTGTAGATGAATAATTTAGGTATGGTTGGTACTTGTAGAACATTTTCTTCACTAAAGACATTGACCTCACTCAAAGGGTGAGTGAAGGTCAATTGAGGCCTCTTGGGTCCTACTTGAAAAACTAAAACTAGACACAAAGATAATTCCTTCACTTTTTCTATCTCCACATCTTCAATTTGGGGCTAGTTTTCCTCCATCTACATTTCCTCTTCATCATATTGATAATTAGTGGACAACATCTATGATGCATCTTACACTATCTTACCTGGGTCCAATGTCACCAGATCAATGTACTGAATTGAAGATCCTCATTCATTAAGCTGGGCCAAAGGTGATGTCCCCTTCTCAACTCTCATTTTTTAGGCATATATTTATATTTTAATTTAAGATTTGGGACGTTTTCTTATGATTGTGGCTACATGGGGGGAGGTCTAGAAGATTGACCTCCTAGTAAGTGGTATTACCTCAGATTAAGTTGCCAAATGTCATCACTTCCTTTCTAGTCCCTCATCAATATAGCTTTTGGGTTGATGTCAAGTTTCATTAACTTTTCCAATATAATTCTGAAGGATGTAGCCTTGGGTTATATTGAGTCATAGACTCTTAGATGATGTTCATAGGTAACATTTGTTTGTTTGGCCTTAAAATATTTTCCAACTCTATCATTGGGGTCCCACTATCTTAATTCATCATGTTTCAACTTAAAATATGCTCTATGCCTAGAAACATATTTAATGTTGTCCTAATACTGGAATACAATTCTAACAATAGCCTAGGGTGGAGTATGTAGTAGTATTTTCCTTTTACCTCTATAAACACCATCAATACCATTGCATATTTTAAATCCAACTTCTGGCTCAGCCAATTTGTTTGGAACATGGAATGACAATCTAAGTAGAGTGCATTGTGTTCCTTCAATCTTGATTATATAGTCTAGATCAAACCATATGTCCCTAATGAAATTAGTGGAATTATTTGCCAATGGGCTAATCTTGGCATTGGGTTTCCTATTATAGCCTTTAGTTAAGGAAGGATAGATGCAATTATAGATAAAATGAATATGGTCCCTATACCTGAAGATATGCAACTTTGAATAGAACTAAGATACTATCTATATATTTTCAGGTGACCATCCCCTAAAGTTGGGGATATCAATTATGGCAAGCAGGGAATCCAAGAGATAAGACATCATATGGAAGTTTTTCCTACACCCTTTCTTGATTATGGAGATATATCTACATAAACATGTGTTGATTACTTCACCAATGGGAGGGGTGATCTCCTTATCAATCATAAAGTATACCAGGGGTACCCAAATGCTATCAACACAAGTGGTAGTGGAGTTTACACACAGCCTATTCATCAAGGACATTATCATCCTAATCTCAGGTTAGAATTGGTTGATGGGAATGTTTCCACTAAGGTGAAAAATCACATGATTTCTAGAATACAACCATGGGACCAAGATGGTTTTGATGATATTTTTCTTAGCCCATTCATTAAGTGTAGGTACATCTACTCGAGGCTTGGGTAACTTATAATAGTTCTCAAAATCAATAAGAGACACATAAGCCATACATTTATGAGTACGTTCATTGATCAACATACCCTTTTCAATTTTACCTTCTTTAAAAATAGGGAGGAGGACATATATACAATGAATTACCTCTAGTTTTGTTGTTACATGGTGAAGGATCAACCTTTGTGCTACAACCAAGTCATAATATATTGTCTTTAAGGATGCAATATTCTCATCTTCTTTTGTTATGGGATGATATTATTTAGTTTTCCAAATTATCTTGGCCTAATTATTGTCTCCAGTGTTCAATGCCACAACAATAAATATCATGTGCTTAAAGACCCCTCCTTCACAATCTATGGTTAAGTAGATCTCTGTGTCCTCTCTATGTTGCTTTCATTCTTCCATGTCTATGAGATTTATAATTTTCTTACTAGTGGTCTAAAAATTTAGTCTATATTAATCTATACTTGCTCAAATGGAAATTGAGCTCTCTTTGGTTTGACTATGGTCAATTTTGAGATCAAATTAGGGGTTTGTGGACACTAGGATTTCTCTATAAGTCTTTTATAGGATTTAATGGTGATTATTATTTGAAATTAAGTGAATTTTGGGCCTTAGATTTAATTTGGACCTCTACCTTTATAGATTTGATTTTTTTGCCTATAAAATCTTTGGTTTTTTCATTTTATTCCTAGGTGGCATCTATGTGGCATCTAATTGGCACTTTCATGATACTTTATTCATTAATGTTCAAAAACTAATCATTTACCTTTAAAAATCTTACTTGGTCTTGATATGTTAGATCATCTTGCACAAATCAATGTGACTCATTAATATTGATCATGTAGGTTGCACACCATTAGCCACTATTTGTATTAGGCTCCATGGTTACACCACTTGACAGTCCTGTATGGCTTCTTGAGCTCTCCACCTTGTCAAATCCATTAGTTGGCATGCATTCACCACATGTAAATCCCATTAGCCTTTGAAATTTATATTTAATAGTCCACAAAGATCTCACTCCATTCGATCATGTTCCTTTGATCTCATGTGAGTCATAGATCCTACAGAGGTGCATGATGTTTAATCTAACATCAGGACATATAAGAACATAGGTTAACGGCTTTAAGCTATGGTTTATTTTATATTAATAAACATGATATAAACCATAGGATAAATTATTTAAGCTAAGTCTAAATCATGATAAAAGGGCGACCCTTAATAATAAAGGACTGAGTATAATGTTTTTTTATCCTAAGGTTTTATTGTATTAATGAATATGATAAAATTTTGTGTTAAACATTTTTAAGTTAAGTTTTAATAACTGGTCCTTTCATTTGTTAGGTTAAGTTGATATAACAGGCCCAAATAAGATCATGGGACATATGGGGACCAATCATGATATTTTAGGTCAAAGTTTAGTCAAATGTTTATAAACTTGACCACAGTTTAAGATAAAATTTTAGATAGGTTCATGGTGTTTATAAATGATCCTATGAAAGTTTGAACCTAGTTTATGATGGGATAAAGGTTAAATGAAAGGCTAATTTTATCATTGAAGCACAAAACTCTAAATAGTCTTATTCTCCAAATGGGTCTCCATTGATCCTGCAACATGAAGACAAACATGTTCAGTTATCCAAATGATATTGGTTTATAAGCTTGAATTTGATGGTCTCATGGGCATCAATGATGGCCTCATGGACATCAATTAATGGTTGAAACAACATCAAATTTAAGGTTGTATAATTATTCAATGGGGATAAAACTTTATGGTCTTGTAAACATCAATGATGGCCTTGCGGATGTCAATTGATGATCGTGAGAATGTCAATTGATGATCGTGGGAGCATCAATTTTAATATTTCATAATTAACTATAGGGAATAAAATTTGATGGCCTCATGGATGTCAATGATGGACTCATGTATATTAATTAAAGAGTGTAATAATGTTAAATTTAAGTCCCATTAACCATAGGTCTCATAGAATCTTGTTTTGACACACTCTATTGCATCAATTTTATATGAGCAGTTGTGGATAGTTGATTGCAATTCATGTGATTCAAGCGAGATTAGTTTCATAGATCAAATTATTTGATTCATTAGGTCCACCTCACTTCATTTGATAAATGTTTCTTGATTACACATAGGTCATCGATCTTCTAGATAAGCACACAATTTGAGTTAGGGCTCAAGGCATATAAGACTTAGGTTAAAGTCCTAAAACTAAGGTACCATTTATGGTAATAAACATGAATAGGGCCTTAGGACTAATAAATTAGTCTAAGTTTTAAGATTGGCCATGGTAATAACAAAGGATATACCAAGCTAAGAATGTAATAAAAGGACCCTATAAACATTAAAGTTAGACTATACACAAATAAAAGGGAACAAAAGGGGAAATATATAAGGGAAATCAAGCATATAAATTTTTAGGCTATGGTTTGGTCATGTTGAAAAAAGTGACTAAGCTATGGTATAAAAATTAAGCTTAACTTCACAACATCTTTAAAGTGGTCCTGCCAATTTTATTCTCACCAAATTCTAATTTGAATGAAGGGTCTAAGCTAGGGTTTTTGAATGAGTGTTTCAAGAAACCTGTAGATGGATTTAATGTAATTTTTTATTACACCAAAAGCTAGTAAAGGGTCAGATTAAGATAAAATCATTAAAATTATGAAAATTATACATTGTCTACCTCCTATGAACATATTTTAGACCTGTAACCTAAAATAAGAAGATCCAAAGTTATCAAACTTTAGAAAAGGCTAAACTAGAGCCATGAACAAGCAGACTAACTAGAACATGGGGTGGATGATATTTAAATATAAATAATGTGCAAACATATTCATAACACCTTGATCAAGTGAATTTTTAGTGTTAAGATATAAATTGCACAATTTGATACATGGCTCCCTAATTTTTAGAAATAGGGGTATGTTGACCTTGCTAAATGGTGACTTTCAAGGGAAACATAACAATATGTTAGGATTCAGAGACTTTGGTTTAGACCAATAACTAGATTACTTATTATATTTGATCAATTCCATTATCAAGATTAGTTCATGGTCAAAACAAACCTTGTATCTACAAAATTAGGATCAAACATCAAAACCTAGTCATGATATGTGCATGCTTTAATTCCAATTACTATTTTCCATGGGATCTAGGAGACAACTTCTAGGTCTCATGTCTTCAATAATTAACATTGACTTACAAAATGTTTGGATATTCATTAAGAACCATGATTTATCTCAATAAAAGAATGGGCATTACTCTGATATCTTCTAGGTGTCTATAGCCCTAATAGAGATGAATTTGGATCCACTCAAGGCCTTACTCTACTACCAGTTAGGCATCCATAGCTCCAGTGGAGATTACTTGAATCATCTTTGAATGGAAAACTTTTTATTTTGCAGTACGCTCTTATTTTTTGTATTTTTTAAGATCTTTTAGTATTTATAGCAAAGGTTAGGGACCAAGTTAGCTAGGTTTAGGGATTTGGTCAAATGTTCGATCTTTAGACAATCACATATAGTTGTAACATTGTCCTAGGTAAGGATATTTGTTAAGTTCAAACATGATTGTGCCTTAATAGTTCAAGAATTCATCCCACATGTGTAATTATTCTTGAAACCAAATTTACATCAAAATAATGTTTAAATTCTCATATAATAGTTGACATATCTACCAGTCCTTACTAGTTTATTTAAACTATAACATAAGCTTACATTTCAAGCCCATGATCAACAAATGCTTTGATATTCATATTTGTATTTTTGAACTATAGAGTTCTTGAGTATTTAATATGAAATTTAATTTGAGGTATATCCCAAAGGATTTATTATAATCAAGGAATAAAGTAGAGAAAGTAGGAACACAAAATAGAAACAAATAAAGTAGAAATTAAAAGAAAATCAAACAAATATACACAAACATATGTACAAACAAGGGACATGAAGTAAAGAGTAGAAAGAAACTAAATCTAGCCTACCTACTCTAGCTCTAACTATTCTTATAGTTTATTCTATGAAGACCCTAGGAGTAGGAAAAAAATAATTCTTGAGATAATGCCCATTGGTGGGTAAAGTGAATTCAACTCCTTGTAAATATTTTAGTTTGAAGGTGTTGTTTCCAAGTGTCTCAATATTTTGGTAGGGACCTATCCACAAAGGTGTGAACTTCCCATGTTTACCCTTAGGTTCAAATGATTTGTCCCAAAAAATAATTAGGTATCCTTCCCTGAACACCTTTATCTTTAATCTCTTGTCAAACCACCTTTTCACTATGGTTTGGTTCTTGCTAAAGTTGGAAAAAGCCTCTTATTTGACATCTTCCATCTGAATAATGTCCAATAGTCTTGAATTTTCTATTTCCTAATCATCCTCCATGTACTCTTGCATAAAATGGTATGTTGGTAGCTTGAATGTAAGGGGGAATATGGGCTCTTAGCCATACACTAGTAGGAAGGGTGATTCTTTGAGATCCTATTTGAATCTAATTTTATCTACCCAAAGGGCATATTTTAGTAGCATGTGCCAAGTTCTAAGTTTGTCTACTATAGACTTCTTTATTTCCTTCATCAAGTTCTTATTGGTAGATTCATATACTCCATTACCCTAAGGATAATGGTTGGATGAGATCTTGAGGATGATACTATTATCATATGCCCATTATATCATTTAAATGGATATTAAAGCAAATCCATTATCACATATTAGAGAAACCAAAGTCCCAAATCTAGTGCATATGTTTTCCTCTAAAAAACTAATCACTTCTTTAGTCTTACATTGTTTAGTGGCCATTGACTCAGTCCATCTAGTGTAGTAGTTAGTGGTAGTTATAACATATTTGTGACACTCTAATGAGTTAGGGTTACTTATCCCCACAAAATCTAGTCTCCACTAAGCAAAAGGTTTATCCACCATAACTGGTTGCAGTGTCATGACTACCTTAGGCTCCTCTATGCTAAAAATTTGACATGAATAGCATTGCCTTACAATCTTATGGGCATCCTTGAAGATGGTGGGCTAATAATAACTAGATCTAAGGATTTTTTGAGTTATTTTCCTTCTAGATAGATGTCCACTTCCTAGCTTCTCATGAAAAGTGCTCATGATCTCAGTTACTTCTTCTTTGGATACACACCTCAAGTAAATTCTTTCAAAGTTATTTATATACAACACTCTATATTTAATTAGGTAGTGAACTACCTTAAGTTTCAAGGCTCTTCTTTTCTCCCTAGTCAACCTTACAAGACAAGTTCCATTTATTAGTAGATGGAAAATTGGATCATACCAATCATTAGACTAAAATATTTCTTGTTTAACCTGCATACTTAACTTGGGGTTATCAATGGCAATAATTTGAATCAAACCTTGTCACCTTAACAATTTTTTAGTCTTTAGTTTAATGTCATATTCCTAAAGAAAAGGCATCCACTTACCTCTCCTTTCTCCTAGTTCATTCTGGCTCAACATGAGCTTAGTGGCAGGGTCAGGTAAGATAACATGCACCTTATTCCTAACAATGTAGTGCCTAAATTTCTTTACTACCTTTACTAATTCACATGCTTGTTTATTAATTAAAGAATAATTTAACTAGGGATTTTTAAATTTTGTGCTCATGAAACAAATTGGATGGTTACATCCATCAATTTTCTAAGTTAATATTGTAACAATAGTATGATCATAAGCAAAGGAGTAAAGGTAAAAATCCTTGGAGAAATTTGGGCTTATCAAGACTGGAGCTTGACCAATTGCCTCCTTCATGTCCTTAAAGGCTTTTTTAGCTTCCTCATTCCAAGATATTTTGGCATCCTTTTTCAACATATCATTCAATGGTTTGACAATTTTTGCAAAGCTAAAAATAAACTTTCTTATAAAGTTATTTTTTCTAAATAATGATTTTAGTTCTTTCCTACTATTAGGAGGCTCTACTTTTGATATAGCTTCTAATATTTTAGGATCTATAAATATTCCATCCTTAGTAATGACATGGCCCATTAACTTTCCCTCAGTAACATAGAGAATACTTTTCTTAGGGTTGAGGGAAATCCCATACCTTTTGCACCTTTCAAATACCTGTTGTAAATATATGATGTGGTCTTCCCTATTTTTAGAAAAAATAATCAGATCATCTATGTATATAATAATTTATTTACCTACCAAACCTTGGAAAACATGATCTATGGCGCTTTGGAATATTTATCCTATGTTTTTAAGTTTGAATAGCATCTTTTTATATGCAAATGTGCCCCATTTGGTAATGAAAGTAGTCTTTATCCTGTCTTCTTATTTTACTAGTACTTGGTTATACCTTGGAAATCCATCAAGAAAATACATCATAGTAGAACTATAAACACTTTTTATAACTTGGTATAAATAAGGCAAAAGATAGTTACCCTTTTTAGATGAATTATTTAGATTCCTAAAATCAATGTACAGTCTTATTTCACCATTCATTTTTTTGACTGAGACCAAATTGGTGACCTAGGGAGAGTGCCTAATGGGAAATATAATCTTGGCATATAATAACTTTTTGACTTCTTTGAAAATAATTAATTATAAAATAGGGTTGAAAGGCCTATAATTTAGTCTAAAAGGGTTGTATTATTTATTCAAGGGTAGGGTATGGTATGGGTGATAACTTTTGGATCAAAAATCTTCAAGTCATCATACGACCATGCTATTATGTCTTTATAATTCATCAATAAGTCTTTGGCTTTTTTTATCTTCAATGATAATACATGTTGTTCTAATATTAACTAGCTAGGGTTGATCTTAAGGTCAAAGATAAACTACATTGTAATCCTTCCCACTTGCTTTGGGAATCTTAGTGTTCTCAGCTAGCTTATCCTGATCTAATACTCTCTCCAACATAATCATGCCATTTAGGATTTTGTTTTCATTCATCTAAATGACTTTTTTCTCAACCCTATCATCTTCTCTAAAAGTATTCTCATTGTCCCTATCTATGACATGGGCTTAAAACACCCATGAATTGGTCATGAAATCTAGGATTTGTTGGTCATCATTGAAGACCTATAGTTGATTTATGTTATCAGGGACTGAGGGGCATGGAACAAGTTCAATGGTAAAGTTTGGGGAGTCTTGGCTTGCATAAGGTTAGCTAAAATTGAGGAAATCTCATCGATAACCTTATTATCCTCCTTAGGGATGGAAATAATGTTGAATTCATCAAAATATTCTAGAAAATCCTAGACTCTAAAATTATATCTCTTGAGATATGATAACTTACATTGGTACCTAATCTTCACCTAATT
The DNA here is from genome assembly GCA_037957365.1 of Torreya grandis. Classification (NCBI taxonomy): domain Eukaryota; kingdom Viridiplantae; phylum Streptophyta; class Pinopsida; order Cupressales; family Taxaceae; genus Torreya; species Torreya grandis. The sequence continues at coordinate 427,483 of JARHVA010002731.1, forward strand.
AACTACAAGTTTTGAGTCACTATGAACCAAGATTTTTTTAACCTTATGCCTAATGGTAAATTGTAATCCTAGAGTCAAACCTTGATATTATATAAGATTATTGGTGCATGGAAATTGGAGTCTATAAGAAGCATGATATTCCTTACCAAAAGGATTAGTTATGACAACTCCTACTCTAGACCTAGACTTACATCTATCCCCATAAAAATTTAACTTCCACAATCTAGGAAAAATATGAGAAGGTTTAGAATCACATACCTTTGTAGTCTCAAGAGTGAAAACTCCCAAATTAGAGTCAGCTATGTTCACCTTTTCATTCACAACATTTTATTTTATGATCATGTGCTACATCTAAGGATCTCATTCTAATTTGATCTAATTTTGGACTCCTTTTCATGGTAGCCACAAATGAGAATAGTCAATGGAAATATATTTATTTAAGGCCTTTGTCCACTCTCTACTTAATAGTATCCCATAACCATCAGGTATGTACACTACTTAGATATCAATAAATTGATAGACTCTAGGCTCAGAGGCAAGCTACATATAGACATGTAATAATTTCCTATTTACCTTGACTCTAGAATTATCTAATTGAGCGACAGCTCTATCAAATTTAATAAGAGTTAATCCAAGTTTTTTACAAATACCTACTAGCATAATGTTTTTAGATGGACCAAAATCTAATAAATAGTTATGTAAATTCTTACCAAATGTTCTGATAGTAAGGAAGAATGGTGGAAATTTTGTCTTAGCTTTATACATAGTAATATTGGCATTCTTAGTTATGGGTGGCCTACTAAGATTTTTAGATAAGGACTTCAACAATAGGTATTTTTTCTTAGTGATTTGTGTCAATTCATGAAACATAATGTCAGCCTTTATTTTCTTTATGTCCTCCATAAAATTATACCTAGTTTTATTGAAATAATTAAATGTATCAGTACTGTGTTTAGAAGTACTTCCTTTTGGAGGCTTTGGGTTATTATCTGAGGTAGTATCTAGAGGAGTGCCAAAGTTTTTTGGGGGTGTTGAAGTAATTAGGGGCTTCTTCTACTCTCTATTCCTTAGAGGATAAGTCTTCTTTAAGAATTGTTGAAAATCATGGACCTCTTTAGGAATATCATCAAGTTCATTGTCTTCTTATAAAGGGAAGTCAAACATCTCTACCATGAAGGCTTGGTCAATAGATTTAGATCCTGATGTACCAACACCATTATATTTGTTAGGGAATAATTCAAATGTATCTAACACCTCTTGAAAGTCTTCAAAAACTTTATAGAATTTAATGCAGTCTATCTCACCATGCCTAAAAGTGAAATGTACCCTACAATAATAAAGCAAAGAAATATCAATAAGATTTATATCCATTATTTTATTATCATTAGAAGATTCATTATTCTTATTATTATTGTAACTGTCATTATAAAACCTATTATTTGGCATATTAAACCTTTGAAAAGAAAAGTTCCTACTCAAACTCTCTCCATTATTACCAACTTGTTTCTATAGCTGAAGAAAATTAGTGTTTAATTTTTGGACCATTTTTAAGATTGATTCATTTTCATTTTTAGGGGCCTTAGAGTTATGAACTTGATTTTTATTGGTACTAGTGGATGGTAGTGAGGATTATTTATCACTTTGATTAAATCCATTTGTAGAAATGTTCAAGAGTCTTAAGTTCTGAGTAGGATGAGCATGACTTAGAGGTAATTGGTTCAAAGTTGGTTTTTGATTCAAGTTAGGTATATTTTGTTTATTATTAGGGAAGAAATTCAAAGTGGGAAAATGTGGGTTGATGTTGGGAATAGAGTAATCCATCTAGCCTTGTGATAGTATTTGATAATTAATGGTCACTACTTCAAAATAGGCTAAAGATAGAGTATTCATAGGCTCAATGACTTTATTTATGAAAATAGAGGTCATGGGATCCAAGGCATCTTTATAGATTTCTAAGGCTAAAGATTCATCTATTCTATACAGATTTATAGTCCTACTAAACATGTTTTGGAACCTAGCATTGAAAGCTCTTATGGGCTCATTTACATCCCTTTTTAGCTTAGTGAATTTTGGGTATAAGACACATAGACTAATTATTTTTCCAAATTGGTCAATGAAAACATTGTTAAAGTAGTCCCAACTATTAATTTAATTTTTAGTTAGATTTTAAAAATATTCATACATAGAATCTTTAAAATTAAAATGAAATAACCTACATTCTACATCCTTATAGACTACATTTATAAATCTTAATGTAGTTTTGAATGACTTAATATGTTCCTTTGTAGTTACAATACTAGTAGGACTAAATGTTGGTAAATATATCTTAAGGTTATGGGGAAGGTCATGTACCACACCTAGAACATTGATAAAAGAGCCACCCAACTAAGCCATACCTTGATTGGGGTTGAATACATGATCACCCTAAATTGGCAAAGTTGGCAAAGACTTTGAAACCCTATGCTTACATATGTCTCACCTAGCTTTTCTATGAAATTCTAACTTAGGTAAAGGTTCCCCAGTCTCTGAGCATGACCTTGTTCTGATATTTTGTAATTTCATCTTGAGAAATTTGAATCTTGTTTGAAATATGATGCATCAATTCTATTTTTGTAGAAAATAATGATTAGGAATGCACATTAAGCAAATTTTCTAAAGATTCATGTAAAAAACAATAAAGGACAATAATATTTAACTAAATTAGCTCAAAGAAGTGTCTAAATACATAAGTATGAATGATATTTGTTTTTTCAAGTCTTAATTAACTCAAATTTACAAATTATTCATGAATCTATGCTCAAAATAGCTATTATTAACCTCAAACCTATTGAATTCACAACTCTAAAGCTATCTTTACCATAATTCAATGTATGTATTCAAAGATTGTTAATCTTTATCTAAATAATCACAAAGACTAGACTAAAACAATGAACATCAATAAACTTTAATCTAAAAGAAACACAAATATGCAAAGAATGAAGTGATCTTTAAACAAAATTCATAAAAACTAGCAAATATACTACAGACCTACAAAGAATTATCCCTCCTTCTAGCACTAGTGAAGCTCCACCTATTGATGCCTCTAAGTGTATCATAGGTTTTATTAGTGTTTAAATAACATTTCTCATTTTATAATTCAAAGAATTTAGAGCATGAGTAGTAGGTTGTGGCAATTTGGTTACTTGTGATTAAATAATGGTAGAGCAAGCAAATTGTTCCATAATATTTATATTAGTTGGTGGTTGGGAGCCACCATGCCTTGAAAATATTTATAAGTAAGAAGATGATTTATGATAATTTGTGAATTATGCTCAACTCTCAGTCTAAAATTAATATATTTTGGATATTTATAGTGGAAACTATGCTAGAGTGATTTGGTTAAAAAATAAGTAAAAGGGCAAGGTAATGCAGAGAAGAAAAGTGTTGTTGATCTTCATCTTAAACATCATGACAAAGGTAAAATGTTTCCTAGGAATGCACTTAAAACTAATATATGAATTAAAAAGACTTAAGCTGAAATCACAACATATATCAGGTAAACTCCTAAAGAAGATAAGAAAAAATGCAAGTGTGAACCACGTTTACTTTAAAGATTTACTCCTTTAAAAAAAAAGCTAATGCAGATCTAAAAATTTAGATCAAATAAAATGTATAAAACTAAAGAACCTTCAATTAACCTATAATATGCATAAGTTAACAATTTTGCATTCAAAAGGTATGTGCCAAGGATTCAAAATAACTATTCAATTCTAAGATTCAGAACAAATAATTGAGAGATAAACCATATAGCAAATGATGCAAATAAATTTGGACAATATTTTTAGAATTCATTGCTTGCATTTTAGCTCAAAATTATACAAATTTTAGCTCAAAACTCTCTCTCTCTCTCTCTCTCTCTCTCTCTCTCTCTCTCTCTCTCTCTCTCTCTCTCTCTCTCTCTCTCACATAATAGATACTCTTTTTATAAAAATAAATAAGTATGTTGGTTAGTTGCATTAACTTACTGGTGTATAAATGTAAATGAAAGTTGTCTTTTCTATAAAGTTTCTAGAATACACTAGAATTTATAAAATGAAATGACCTATATGTAAATGTTTTTACAAAATGCATATGCCTTTACAAAAGAATATCCCATTTTCAAAATTTACAATGCTTTAATAAAAGACAATATTTCTAACTAACTAGTGGACCCTGTGCTAATGAAGTCCCTTGGTTGTGTTGAAGTAGACTTACTACCTTTAGATTTTGATCATCAATAATTATAAAATTAACAATAGGTTCAAGGAATATTTCATCCTCTTTCTTAGCTAAGTCTTCAATATCTTTGTTATTTCTCTCCAAGGCCTCCTTAATGCTCCTTCCCTCAACTATCTTTTCTTCTACCATTAAGATCATATCTACAACCTTGTTTTTTTCAGTCCTAGACCTACCTCGGATCTTGATCTTTACCTCTTTCATGAAAAAGGTGGTCCTATAATTGAATTTATCATCATTAATGATGCCCATGGATCTAAGTTTTGTAGGTTTAGAAATCATAATCTTAAAGAATTATTCTATATCCTTGAAGAGTCTTTCTAAGCTCTTAAACCACATGATCAATCCCTAAATTTTATCTATAATCATTCACATTACTATGTTGAGATTGGCTAACCTAATGGTCTTAAAACCTATGATTTTATCCCTTATCAATATGCTAATTAAATCTTTTATCTTATCATTTGACCTTTACCATTGAGTAATTAAACCCCTAGTTATTGCCTTTTGTTGACCTAATACACCTTATCTTACATTTTTTATATTTAGAGAATTGAACATGTCATATAAGGATGCATCAAACATCTCTATCAATGTATTTGGTAAACAAAACATATCCTACCTCTCTAGATTTTCCCTTTTCTTCAAATTCTCTATTTGTTGTTTCATGCCATTGATGCTAGTTTCTAGTTGGGTTAATTGAGATTGGTCCAATCCAATTATATCATATTAAAATATGGGTTATTTACATAGATTAGTACCTCATACTAGAGTTAAACCAACAAATGGTTCCACCTTATAAAAAATGAATTCTTCACCAGCAAATATGGCTCTCTTTTCAATCACCTCTCTAAACCTACAGTTTTTGGATTGAATTAGACTCTAAAAAATGATCAAGTTATTTGAGGAGGCTCTAGAGTTTCTATTTGGGTGCCACTTTACTCCTCAAGAGTAGTCATATAATTTATACTTGAATACCCATGGGCAATCACCCATCTTTCTTTCTCTTCTTTCAATAGGGAAATTATCCATGGCTTAAGCTCACTATGAACAATTATATTTATTGACTTGGTCATGGCCCAAGAGTGTTGTAGAGTATGAACCTTTTGAAACTTGATGTAGATAAACCATTTAGGGATGGTTTAGCCTTGTAGCACATTTTATTCACTAAAGACAATGACCTCACTCAAAGGGTGAGTGAAGGGCAATTTAGGCCTCTTGGATCCTACTAAAACTAGTGCAAGCTCATCCTTTCTATTTTATGGGGGAAAAATTAGAACTAGAGTCAAAGATAATTCTTTCCCTTTTTATATCTCCACCTCTTTAGTTTGGGGCTAGGGTTCCTCCATCTATATTTCCTCTTCATCAGATTGATAAGTAGTGGACAACATCTACAATGCATCTTCCACTATCTCACCTAGGTCTAATTCCACCACATCAATGTACTCAATTTTAGATCTTAGGTCATTAGGTTGGGTTGAAGGTGATGTCCCCTCACTAGGTCTCATTTCTTTAGGTCTATATTTAGATTGTAATTATGGTTTTAGGAATTTAGCTTGTGATTATGGCTAAATAGGGAGAGGTCTAGAGGATTGACCTCCTAACAAGTGGTTTTACCTCAGACCAAGTTTCCAAATGTCATCACTTCCTTTCTAGTCCCTCATCAATCTAGACTTTGGGTTAATACCATGTTTCTTCAACCTTGCCAATATGATTATGAAGGATGAAAACCTAGTTTATATTGAGTCATAGACTCTTGGATGATGTTCATAAGTAAAATTTATTTATTTTACATTCAAATGTTTCCCAACTCTATCATTGGGGTCCCATTATATTAATTCATCATGTTGCAAATTGAAAGATGATCTATGCCTAACAACATCTTCAATGTTATCCCAATACTAGATGATGGCTCTACCAATATCAAAGGGTGGAGTATACATCATTTATTTCCATTTACATATACAAACACCATCAATACCATTACATATTTTGAATGTAACTTCTTAATCAACCAATTTGTTTAGAACATGGACTAACATTCTAACTAGAGTGCATTGTGTTTCCTTAATCTTGATGATTATGTAGTCTAGTTAAAACCAAATGTCCCCAATAGACTTAATGGACTTCTTTTCTAATGGCTTAACTCTTAGAATTGGGTTTCCTTTTATAGATTTATTCAAGTTAGGATAGATGTAATCACATATAAAATAAATATGGTCCCTATACTTGAAGATATGCAACTTTGAATAGAACTGAGATAGTATCTATCTCTTTTTAGGTGACCATCCCCTAAAGTTAGGGATCTCAATTTTGGTAATAATGGATCTAGAAGATAATAAATCATATATATATATATATATATATATATATATATATATATATATATATATATATATATATATATATATTATCTTAGACCCTTTCTTGACTATGGAGATCTACCTACACAAACATGTGCTGATAACTTCACCAATGTGAGGGGTGAGCTCCTTTTCAATCATAAAGTATACCAAGGGTACCCAAATTATATCAACATAAGTGGTAGTGTGGTTTACACATAATATATTAATCAAGGTCATTATCATCCTAATTCCAAGTTAGAATTAGTTGATGGGAATGTTTCCACTAAGGTCATAAATCACATGGTTTCCATAATACAACCATGGGGCCAGGATGGTTTTGAAGTCATTTTTTAGCCTACTCATTAAGTGTGGTTACATCTACTCAGGACTTGGGTAACTTATAATAGTTCTCAAAAGTAATGTGAGACATATAATCCATGCATTTATGAGTATGTTCATTGAACAACATACCCTTTTCAATTTTACCTTCTTTAAAAATAGGGAGAATGGCATCTATAGACTGAAGTACCTCTAGTTTTTCTATTGCTTGGTGATGGCTCATCATTTATGCTATAACTAGGTTATAATATCTTATCTTGAAGGATGAAATCTTATCATCCTCTTTTCTTATGGGTTATAATTCTTCAATTATCTAAAATAGCTTAGACTAATTATTGTCTCTAGTGTCCAACACCACAACATCAAATACTATGTCCTTAAATACCTTTCCTTCTGAATCTGTGGTTAAGTAGAGCTTTGTGTCCTCTTTACATTAAGTTTGTTCCACCATGACTATAAGATTTATAAGTTACTCACTAATGGTCTATATATTACCTTTAGATTAATATTCACTTGCTAGGATGACAATTGATCTCTCCTTAGTTTGACTATGGTCAATTTTGAAATCAAATTAGGGCTTTGTGGATGCTAGGGTTTATCTACAAGTCTTTTATAAGATTTAATGGAAATGGTGGTTTGGAATTAATTTAATTTGGTGCCTTAGATTTTAATTGGATATCTACCTTTATACCTTTACTTTTTTGTGCCCATAAAATCTTTGGTTTTATCATTTTCTACTTAGGTGGCGTCTATGTGGCATCTTGTTTGCACTTTCATGCTACTTTATTTATTAATGTTCAAAAATTGATCTTTTCCCTTTGAAAATTCTACTTGGTCTTGCTCTATTGGATCATATTTCATAGATAAATTCAATTAATTGATCTCGATCCTATAAGTTGTGCACCATTGGGTGTTATTTGTATTAGACCCCACTGTTATGTCACTTGGTAATCCTATGGGGATTTTCAAGATTTTCACCTTGTCAAATCCATTATTTGGTATGCATTCACCATGTTGAGATAACATAGGCATTCATGGGTTAATTTGAATATTTCATAGAGATGTCACTCCTTTTGATCATGTTCTTATGATCTCACATGAGCCATAGATCTTGCAAAGGTGCATGATGTTTAAGTTAGCATCAAGACATATAAGAACATAGGTTAAAGAATTTAGGATATGGTTTATTTCATGTTAATAAACACAAAATAAACCATAGGATAAATTATTTAAGCTAATTCTAAATCATGATAAAAGGGTGACCCTTAATAATAAAGGATCGAGTATAATGTTTTTTTATCCTAACATTTTATCGTATTAATGAATATGATAAAACTTTAGGGTAAAATGTTCTAAGGTAATTTTTAATAATTAATCCTTGAATTTGTTAGGTTAAGTCAATATAATATACCCAAATAATATCATGGGACATATGGGGACCAAGCATGATAGTTTAGGCCAAAGTTTAGTTAAATATTCATAAACATGACCATACTTTAGGAAAAAAATTGAGCTAGGCTCATGGTGTTTATAATTGATCCTATGAAAATTTGAACTTAGTCTATGATGGGATAAAGGATAAATGAAAGGAAAATTTTATCATTGAAGCACAAAACTCTAAACATGCTTATTCTCTAAATGGGTCTCCATTGATCCTACAATATGAAGACAAACATGTTCAGTTATCCAAATGAGATTGATTCTTGAGATTGAATTTGATGGTCTTGTGGACGTCAATGATGGTCTCACAAAAATCAATTTATGGTCACAAGAATGTAAAATTTAATCTTGTATAATTATTCATAGGGGCTAAAATTTGACAGTCTCATGAACATCAATGACGACCTCATGAACATAAATTGATGATCATGAGAATGTCAATTTTAATCTTGTATAATTAATCATAGGGATTAAAGATTTATGGCCTTGTGGATGTCAATTGATGGGTGTGAGAACATAAAATTTAAGTCTTGTGAATTGTAGGCCTCATATAATCTTGCTTATACATGCTTTTTTGGATCAACTTTGTATGAGTAGTCATGGATCGGTGATTAGGATCCATGTGATCAAGTGAGATTGGATCCATAGATCAAAGTATTTAATTCATTAGGTCTATCTTACTCTATTCGATCAATGTTACCCAATCACATATGGGCCATTGATCTTGTAGATAAGTAAACAGTTTAAGTTAGGGCTTAGGGGCATATATGACTTAGGTTAAAGTCTTAAGACTAAGGTCTCATTTATGTTAATAAAAATGAATATGGTGTTAGGACTAATAAATTAGTCTAAGCTATAATAAGAGGAACCATGGTAATAACAAAGGTCAAACCAATCTAATAACATAATAAAAGGACCCTGCAAACATTAAAGTTAGTCCATTCACAAATAAAAGGAACAAAGGGGGAAATATATAAAGGAAACCACGCATATAATTTTTTAGGATATGGTTTGATCATAATGAAAAATATGACTAAGCTATGGTATAAAACTTAAGATTGAGTCCAAAACATTTTTAAAGTGCTCCCACCAATTTGATTCTCACCAAATTTGAATTCAAATGAGGGGTCTAAGCTAGGGTTTTTAAATGAAGGTTTTAGGAACGTTAAATATGGATTCAATTTAATTTTTCAACATACCGAAGGCTAGTAAAAGGTCATATTAAGATAAAATAATTAAAATTATGAAAGATAGACATTATCTACCTCTCATGAACATCTGTTAGACCTATAACCTAAAATAATAAGATCCAAAGTTGGTAAACATTAGACAAGGCTAAATCAGAGCCATGAATAAGCAAACCAACTAGAACATGGGGTAGATGATGTTTAAATATGAATAATGTGAAAACAAATTAATGACACTTTGATCAATTAAATTTTAAATTTTATGGTATAAATTAAATAATTTGACACATGGGTCCCCAATTTTTATAAATATGGGTATGTTGACCTCAACATGCCCTAGAATGACCATTTGATTCAAATAGACTAACTAAAATTGTCAAGATCTTGGGAAGTATTATAATGCAGTTGACCTAGGTTCTTAAGATCAACCTCAATTCATGAACATTGATATATCTTTCATAAGTATTGAAACCAAGAGAGACAAAGATTTGATAACCAAGTATAAGGATGTAATAGCATGGTCTTATGATGATTTAAAGATATTTGATCCTAAGGTCATAACCCACAACATACCTCTTAGGGAAACCTATAAACCTTTTAGGTAGAAATAAAGGCTAGTCAACACTATCCTAAAACCAATGCTATATAAAGAGGTCAAGAATTTACTAGATGCTAAGATAGTGTTTCCCATTAGGCACTTGACTTGGGTATCTAACTTAGTACCAATCAGGAAGAAAAATGGTAAAATTATATTGTACAATAACTTAAAAAATTTGAATATATCATCTAAAAATGATAATTATCCCCTACCTTCTCTCAACCACATTATCTAAATGATTTATTGTTATATTATGATGTCTTTTCTTGATGGATATTTAGGGTATAATTAAGTACTAGTGAACAAGGAACACATGATAAAGACTATATTTACTACTAAGTGGGGAACTTTTACCTACAAGAGAACGTCCTTTGGGATGATAAATGTAGGTGAAACCTTTCAAATAGAAATGGAACACACCCTATAGGCATTGATATGTAAGTTAATTATTATATACATGGATGATCTGACTATCTTTTCTAAAAATAGGGAAGATCATATGATGTACTTGTAACAAGTATTTGAAAGGTGTAGAAGGTATGAAATTTATCTCAACCTAAAGAAGAATATTTTTTGTGTAACTAAGGGAAAATTTTTAAGACATGTTATAACTAAGGAGTGGATCTCTAAGACCCAAATACATTAAATACAATATTAAAGATAAAACCCCTTAATGGTAGGAAATAACTAAAGTCTTTCTCTAGCAAAATCAACTTTGTGAGAAAGTTCATTTATGGTTTTGAAAAGATTGTGAAACCATTGAATAACATGTTGAAGAAAGATGTCAAGATCACATGGAATAAGGATACCAATAAATCTTTCAAAGACATCAAAGAAGCAATTAGACAAGATCTTATAATGATAAATCTAGATTTTACTAAACATTTCTATATTTATTCCTTCACCTCTGACCATACAATAGCTATTATTCTTACTCAAAAGATAGATAAGTGTGATTACCCATTGATTTCATGAGTACTAATCTTAAACATTCTAAGTTGAACTATTCTTTAAATTATAAAAAAAAAACATTTGCTTTAGCCAAGGTAATGAAGAAATGCAGGCATTGTATCCTTATAAATAAGATACATGCAATTTTTTTTAGACCCTGCCACTAAGCTAATTTTGAGTCAATATGAACATGGAGAAAGGAGAGGTAAGTGGATGTTTGTACTTCAATAATATGATCTAGAGATGAAGACTACCAAGTTGGTAAGATACCAAGGTTTAATTCATTCAATTTCTAATAGTATTCCCAAACTGAGTGTTATGCAAGTTGCCCAACAAAGCTTTCAATCCAATGATTAGTATGATCCCATTATTTATTTGATAATCAATTGCTATTGTCTTACAGGATTAAGTAGAGATAAAAAGAGAGATTTAAGGCTGAAGGTATCCCATTTCTTGATTAAGGATGGAGTACTATATAGAAATAACTTTGAAGGCATCTACCCAAGATGTGTTTCCAAGGAAGAGATAGTTAAAATCTTGAGCACTTTTAAAGAGAATCTATGAAGTGGACATCCATGTAGAAGGACTACATCCCACAAGATATTTAGAGCTAGTTATTACTGGCCTATTATCTTCAAAGATGATAAAAAACATGTAAGATAATGCCACTCATGTCAAATATTCAACACTAAAGAGCCTAAGGTAGCCATGCCATTAAAACTAGTGATGATTGATAAACCTTTTGCCTAATGAGGATTAGACTTTGTGGGGGTAATTCATTACATGGTCACAAGTATGTTTTAATTTCTATAAACTACTAGACAAGATGGACTAAAGCAGTGCAACCAAGTGTGTAGGATTGAAGAAGTGATCAAATTCCTAGAAGAAAACATATACACAAAGTTTGGCACACTATTATCTCTAGTATATGATAATAGATATGCATTTGTGTCTATTGAGATGACTGAGTGGATATATGACAAAAATATTTTTTTCAAGTTCTCATCAAACCATTACCCTCAAGGCAATAGAGTATCTAAATCAACAAATGAGAACTTGATGAAAGCCATAAAAAAGTATTTAGCTAATAAACCAAGAACATAACTCAAGCTAATATGTTTACCCTTTGGGTAGTGTTACCACATAGGATTGCACCTATCTTGATCATATAGCTTGTTGTGTAATGTCCTAATGATACAATGGAAAAACCTCCAAAGTCATGGGACCTTGGTAATTTGAGGTTAATCTCTAGAGAAAGATAGCTTACTTTCATTATGTCTAATGCAACTGATAAGATACCAATTTTATGGAAATTTTGCTCTTTAGTGCTTTTGATCCTAACTAGGGTTTTGACTAGGAAAAGGGTTGAAATTTATAGAAATTGAAAATGTTGATTTCACTAAATATTTTAGTGGATTTTAAGGCTTACTTGGTAAACACAATATAGTATAAAATTATATTGAATTTCTTTAAGCACAGACTTATATAAATGAGAAATTAGAGGTAATATTTAGCTTTTTTTTAAATAAAAGGGAAAAGGTTTCTTTATTTTTAACAAAAAATATTTTTAGAAGGGTAAAAATACCAAAAATGAATTTATTGTGACTGAAAATAAAATACAAGGTTTCTTTATGGTACAAATCTTTAATATATTTCACTCCAAAGGTTACAACTTGTAGTAAATACATTCCAAAATGTATAAAAATATAACTAGAAGCAAAAAAGATGGATTGGGCCACAGGGTCTACCTATTTTTATACAAAAAGATCTCATAGATGAGATGTAGTTGTCCAAAATTGAACACCCAATAAGAAAATCATGCATATCTAGAACCCTCATGGAAAAGAGGTGATTTCTTATATTTATGGCATCTTGGACTTGTGGAATGGTTAAAAAGTGAAATGCAAGAGCTAGGAATGATCTTTGAGGTATATTGGCAAAACATGGAATGTAATATCTCCATTCAAGGCTTCTTCATCTTTAGTAGCTATGAAAAATCTCTTCATGCAAAAATAGGCACCCAAAATATAACTTGAGTTCTAGAATAAAAGATAACTTCAAGTCACTTTTCATGCAAAACAGTAACTTTCAAAACTCAAGTGAGTCTTTTACAACTTTAAGTCTTGCCACTTGTCAAAATGAAACTTACAATTTGCACTTCATGATTTTATACTTTTAATAATTCATACTTGCCAAACTAGAAAGTGTAATTTTCACTTTCACATTATCAAAATATAAAGTGTAAAAATATATTTTTACTTTCTCAAAACATTTAAAAAAAGATAAATGTAAATTTAAAATTATAAATTATAATGTTTTTTAAATGAAATTACAAATGGCATTTAAAAAATTTGAAAATATTTAAGCAGATAAAAGATCAATCAATGTCTATAACTTCTTCAACTTTCTTGTCATTATCAACCTATAGTTTCTTACTATATGCATTAAAGGCCTTGAAAATTTCTTGTATTCATTATGGATCTAACCTATAGGAGTATATTTTAAAGGCTACACAATCCAATTGTATGTCAAATAATTTTTTCTTGAAAATCCTTATTCACTAAATTTATGTTCTCATCTTATCAATTGCTCTTTCATACCTAAGGGTGAAGACTATGTCCTTTGTAGATTCTTTCTAAACTATAATCTTGAAGTTATTCTAGAGTTCTTCCACTCAAAGGAGATTATTTTTATTATCCATTGTTTAGCATGGCATTGTATTCATCATCCCATCAATGTCATATAATACATCAACTACTTTATCATGAGCCTCCTTTACTTGGTGAGCAAATTTTGTTAATAATCTAATCTAAAACTGAGTAGCCTTGTGGAGTTCCTCATGCTTAGTTTCATCATTTAACATTTTTTAATAGAAAGGACATCTTTGTCAAATGAACCTATAGCTATCAATTTGGGATAATATAAGTTTAAATTATGAATCTCTCCTTCATACTTATTAACCTATTCTTTCATTATATTTCTCCTCTCTCTAATTATTTCATAGTTTTCCATCATTAATGAAATGACCTTATTACCCTTAGTAAGTAATTCCTTTGAACATTATTTTATTTCCCTTTCCATGTGAGCCATCTCTCAGACTAAATCAATGAAAGCTTGATCCACAAACTAATTTATTGGTTGCAATACCTATGGTTTCTATAATGATACACTAGGCTATGGAAATTATTTTAATGCATCTATAAGCTGCTCCACTTGTTTCTTGCATTCATTCTTGGTGTCTTTATCATGATCTATTCTCTAAAAGAGAGAGTTGATGTTAGCTTGTACATCATGTTTGAATCCTTATCTTGTCTACCATCCAAGGTAGGTATGAGAAAAATTATAGTCTCCCACCACAAGATTTTATTTTGATTTATCTAGTGAGGGGACTATAATTTCAACATACATTTCTCCCTTATCATCATTAAATACATTAGAGAGAATCTTGGGAGTTTGTTTAGACTTATTCTTGACCTTTGAGAGACCAAATTCTAATGTGTTAAGTTCTATCATCTCCTTTCTTTTCTTTCTTACTGACTAGGCTAGATAATTAGGAATAGCTCCTTGATGTTTTGATACTATCATCAAAGAATCAATAGTTGATGTAGCTTCACTAGCTAATACTATGACCATAGAAATTTTTGAGGTAGATGTTGTTATTGGTTATTATGAAGGTTCAATTTTATCATTAGGTCATAAATCAACATTTGCATCAAGTACCTATGTTTCTCAAATTTCAATTGATGGAGGTATATAAATAGTGGGAGTAGATGAAGTGGAGGTAATGGGAATAGTTGTGTCTATCAGGGGAGTCGAAGGTGAAATAGGCACATGGGTTATGAATTTGGGGACATGTAGAAGGGTGGAAGCCAAATAATTAAATTTATTAATCAAATGGGTAGGACCACTTAGGGTTGATGATGAAAGGAAGGATAATGGAGATGAAAGTGAAACAATACTCACCTCAAGAATTAGGGTGGCCTACAAGATTGAAGTTAGGATGATTGAGTCCATGACTAAGTACTATTAGGTAGTGTCAAAAACTAATGGAGATAAAATGGAAGGGACTATGAGTGTAATAGAAAGAGGGAATGGAATGAATGGTGAAGGTGAAATGGGAAGAAGTGAAGGTAGAGTGGAATCCTAAGATTCTCATCTATGGAGAAACTTGAGTGTCCACTTGACTCACTTGTATTGTTTATGCTTGGATTATTGTAATGGGTATGGTAGATAGAATGATAGGGGAGATAGAAACTATAGGTGTACGGGGAGAAAAAATAGGAGGTGAAGGTGTTTAAATTATGGAACAATATGAGTAGGAGAAGGGAGGAAATGGAAATGAGAGCCAAAACTATAGGATCTAAAGTTTTAGAACCTTGTGTTATTATTATTGTGTCTTCAAATGAAATATCAATTGATTTTTATGCATCTTCTTCCTCTTTGATTGATTATCCTTTCTTTGACTTAGTATTTTTATTATTCTTTTAAAGATCCTCTAATGATTCTCTTGGAAATTTTATTGATGGAGTGACCCCTTCCACTTTAAGATTTAGAAACTTTTCTCTAACCCCAATGGTCTCTCTTGTCTGCACCCCTTTACTCTTCAACCAATAGATAGTTTTATTAATTACCTAAGTCATTCTATCAAAAAGAGAAAGGGATTATAGATTTGACCACTTAACTAGTGGCAAGGGTCATGTGATAACTTTTGTGTAATAAATTGGGTCCACTTTGGATTCATCATCTAGGTTATCTGGAACTAGTGCCAAATCAAAGTCCTTGATTTGTTGAAGAGACATTTTGGAATAATGTCTCAAATGAAATATCAATTGATTTTTATGCATCTTCTTCCTCTTTGATTGATTATCCTTTCTTTGACTTAGTATTTTTATTCTTCTTTTCAAGATTCTCTAATGATTCTCTTAGACATTTTATTGATGGAGTGACCCCTTCCACTTTAAGATTTAGAAACTTTTCTCTAACCCCAATGGTCTAGTTATCTACACCCTTTTACTCCTCAACCAATAGATAGTTTTATTAATTACCTAAGTTATTATATCAAAAAGAGAAAGAGATTATAGATTTGACCACTTAACTAGTGGCAAGGGTCATGTGATAACTTTTGTGTAATAAATTGGGTCCACTTTGGATTCATCATCTACTAGGTTATCTGGAACTAGTGCCAAATCAAAGTCCTTGATTTGTTGAAGAGACATTTTGGAATAATGTCTCATTATAAAAACTTCATCATCTCCATAATATTCCCAATAATCCTTATAGTTATGGCACATGATCATATGTTATAAGTGATAATGCACTAGTAATCTTACCATACATGTAAAAAAATGGTCTAGACTCCAAAGTTTACAATGTCATTTGACCCATCTTGACCTTAGAACATTTGGATTTGAGGAGTGATTGGCATGTGTATCAATGAATGGAAATTAGTAAATTTATCCTTAACTTATTCCTATTATAAATAACCTTATGTGTCTCCATGAGTTGCTTGACCAAATCTATTAGTGACGATTTATCACTGACATTTTTGGGAAGAGTGTAGGGATAACCACTGAACTTGACAACCCTAATGTAAGAAAAGTTGGGGAAATGTAAGAAGTAATAACCCCATTTAATTATTTCATCTATTATTTACTTTAAGAAACTTGTTATCCCATGTTCCTTATAAAACATGATAATGATGTTGTAGATGAAAGCATCATTCACTCTCCTAAAGTGCTATCTACTAACCTGTAGTGTGAGATCAGGGTAGTAGTTGTATACTCTATTTATCTCTTTAGGAACTATATTGAGACCTAAAAACCATCTTCCATTTACCAAGATGTATAATGTAGTAGGTCATATAAAACTTTCCCATTATTTGTACCTCCATAAATTTTAGGTGAAGGGAATTAGTTATTAACTGGACCCAATGAATGTATTGTTTATTTTGTTACATGGTCCAGATATACTAATACATCCACTCTTGATAACATTTGGAATTAGGATTGCTAGTGATCATGTATAATAGTATGATAATGTCCCCTACTTCATCAACAAAATTAGTTATATACATGCTTTTTGGTAACCTAGTGGAGGAATGCTTAGGGGACTTGAGCCACTATTTTTTGACTATTTTCTAACATCCATCTCGATTATCTTTGAAAAACTGTATGGATGTCCATGGAGTTATATCTAGGTAACTCTCAAAATTAGGAATTATAAATATGAACCTAATAACATTAGGGTCTAGATTCAAAATATTTTCCCCTTTCTCATTATAGACCTCTTTTCTATCAAGGATCATAGTGTTGGGACATTACAAGGACCAACTTGGGGATTTGAATTGAAAATGGCAAGGTTGTAACTTATGGAAGGCTAGAGTCATAGATAATCTATATTCAGTCATTCTTAAATATTATACATATCCTATCCCAAAAATCTCTTAAGTCAATGTGACCTAAGTCTGTGTCTATTATCTCCACAACATTCAACTCCAAGATTGGAGTTAGTCTGGGACCCTTGGATTTAAAATTAATTTAGTTAAGAGGTATAGAAATTGAAGTTATTTCTTGTGAGAAATGAACTATGAAATCTGGTAGGATCTCCATGTGTTTGGATTAGTTCAAATATTCAATAAAACTGAGAGGTGCTTGAACTAGGTGAAAGTTCTATAGAGGTATAGGGTGTTAGAAGCAAGTGGGAGTTATATGGATATGGAAGGTGTCTATGGTAGGTCCACTTTTTGTAAAGATGAAAAAGATCATAGGGGTCAAAGGTGCTTCCATCAAGGGTAAAAACCATGGGGGTTTAGGGTGTTTGAGATAGGTCCCAAATCCATAAGGATGTTGGAGAATTTTGTGGACTATTCTGTTGGTTTGAAAATGGTATAGGTTTTAAGAATATTCCTTTAGATCGATGAAACGCTAGCTTAACTATGAAAACATGAGGGGAAAATCCAAGGCTCAATGATGATCACTTTGGGAAAATATTCACAATGAAATTCTTGAAATGAAACCCTAGAAACACTAATCATATTCTTGCAACTTTTGGTCTAAGCAATAATGCATTGATGCCTGACCATAGAAAACCCGAAAATGACATGTTTAAAGAAATAATGATATCTCTATGGAAAGATATTTTGAAAACCATTCATATGAAAAGGAAAAAATATTTAAAACACTTTAAAATGTGGAAATTATGGTGAAATGTTCAATGAGAATACTTGTGTATGACAGCTTGAGAGTTGCATACATGGATAGGTACTTGCTTGCATGTGGCTTGAGATTTGACGATGTGGCACAGGTATCTAGAGATCTAAAAATCACACTTATAATTTAAATAATGATAAATAAATAAATAAATTTGCTTAGTTTTATATGAAAAACCATACATTAAATGTAGTAATAGTGGTTGGTGGTAGAGCTAGGAGCTACTTGGAACAGGTCCTATGTCCATAAGGAGTGACTAGCTTGGTTTGATATAAGGTAGAAATCTAGGGGCACTTTACACATTTACAAATGTGCAAAGTGCACTCGAGCTTATGTATTCCACAGAAGGGTATTTGGCAAAAGGTGGAACCCATGGTGCACTTTGCATGTTTTTAAAATATGCAAAGTATACTAAGGGTTCTACATTTTGTATAAGGGTATTTGGTGGAAGGTGGAACCCATAGGGCACTTTTCATGTTTTATAAACATGTAAAGTGCACTCAGGGATCCACATTCCATAAAATGGGGAAACTATGTTTTGTAGGATCTAGAGCCCATTATGTACTTTGTACATTTGCAAATGTGCAAAGTGCATGCTCAGTTATAAATTCCACCAGATTGGGTGCTTGGTAGGATGTGGAGCCCACCATGCATTCTACATGGTTTTAAATGTGCAAAGTACATGGCAAGTTCTTGATTCCATTGATCTTGGGTGTGGGTGATTCATGGGATCTAGAACCTACAGATCAATTTACACAAGTGTAAATTACATTTAGAGTTCTAGATTTTGTAGTTCAAAAAGGTAATTATGGGTCTATGTGTTTTTTAGGGTTTTTCCTAAAAAAATAAAGGGGATTTCCCTTAGGATATTATATGTAATGATTTTTTGGGACAAAAAATATCAACATTTTTGGTGACCTATGTAGGATGATTGCCTGATAATCATTTCAATCTAGTGGGCTTCTAAGACATTGTGCTTTGAGTCAACCTTAATTCTAAAAAAACTCTCTCCTAAAGAAGAACAAACTAGGATTTGCCTAGATATGAACAAAACTAGAAAAATAGATAACAAAAATAGGGAAGAACAACACAACCTAAGAAATAAAACTCCTAATGAGTTGACCCATGCATACACACTTATTAAAAAACACCACTAATCCTATTATTTAAAAATTTAATTTTTTGTAAGGAATTACTACCTCAAAATCAAACTTTAAGGTATATCCCATTGACTGGGATAGGTAGTTCTTATCCATCAAGCTTCGAGAGATAGATGGCATTAGCTCCTTTGCACTAAGTAATAATGTATAGACCACTCCAGATCACATCAAATTTGGTATGCTTACCTAGTTTACCCTTGTCTACATCCCATTTGAGGACCATATCTCCTTCATTAAATCTCCTTTTAGATGCCTTCCTATCAAAATTCTTCTTGGTTTGGGCCTGATTTGCTTCTAAGACTTTCATTGATTGATTCTTGATTTCTTCAAGTTCCATCAGTTCAGCTAGCCTTATTATTATTTCATCATTATCAACTATATCCAATTGGTGGTTGATCTCTAAATATGGTAGATCAATTGATAGTGGTACTCATGCTTATCTTCCATATACCAACATGAAAGGTGAATTATCGATAGCTCTTTTTGGTGTAGACCTATTAGCCCATAGTGCTAATTTAGTTTTGTATGCCATATCCTCTGGTTATCCTCCATAGTCCTTTTGATTATTTTGATAAGGTTCTTTTTGGTTGACTCAACCAATCCATTACCATGAGAATAATAATTATAAGTTCTTAGATACACATTATGCTTTATGGCCCATTTATTGATCTATGTACCCATAAAAGCTTTAGCATTATCAGAGATAATGGTATGGGGTACACCAAACCTTGACACTATATTGCCCATAAAATCTAGAATTGAATCCTCTATAACATATTTTAATGCAACTAATTTAGCCCATTGTGCAAAATAATATGTTATAGTGAGAACCCATTTGTGTCCTACACTTGATGGTGGGTTGATCATGCATATGAAATCCAATCCCCATTGAGTGAATGACTGATCTGCTTGAATTGGTCAAAGAAGAAGGGTAGATAACCTTTATATTTTGATGAAGTAAGTACACTTTTCATAATTCTTTTCCTATTAGTGAGAAGCTTTGAATAACTCAAGCCAATAATAGCCTCCTCTCATTATCTTGATGGCCATGGTTCTTATGGAGAAATAGCCTCCTAATGGGCCATCATGGAATTCATAGAGTGCCTTAGGGACTTGTTCATGCTTAATACATCTCAACATAACTCCATTCATATTATTTTGAAATAATATTCCATTAACTACAACATATGGAGTAAATTGAAGTCAAAAACACCTTTTCCTTCAATGTTATAAGTCATAGGGGTATTCACTAGCTTATAAAAAATTAGTCAGGTCATGAATCTAGCTATTGAATGAAGGTGGATTGGATATTTAAGGTGTATTTTGAGCATAAACTATGTTAGATACCACTTTATTAGTCTTGATGTCAGAATCTAGTTGTTCACACAATCCTTTTTATTTTATAGGCTCGATGATCATGATATTAACATCATATTACATGACCTTTGTAATACATCCTGCACTTTTTTCATTTATCTCCCTCCTCAGTAAGAACTCTTTGAAGATTTGGTGACTCACCATTAGATGTATTTTATTGTTGGAGATCATATGTCTAAAATTATTGAGAGATTTGATTATCACATAGACCTAATTCTCCACAAAACTATAATTATCTTCATATTATTCAATGATTGGTTGAAGAAAGATATTGGTTATTCCAAATCTTCTTGATTATACTAATTCAGAATAGCTAAGATGCTTCTTTCCCCTCCAAATGAATAGAGAATAAAGTCTTTCTCATAGTTTGGGTTGACTAGGGTAGGAACTTAGGAAATAGCCTATTTTATAGCCTTAAATCTATCTTTTCCCTCCTAAGTCCAGTTGAAAAGAGTTCCCTTCTTTAGCATTGTGGTAAGGGGTTTTGCCATAGAGGCAAAATTTAGTACAAGTCTTCTTACAAAGTTGATCTTCCCACGAATGATATATAGCTATTTCTTGTGGCTTGATAGTGCTAATGTGTATATGGCTCTACCTATTTTATGGTCTATTAAAATACCCTCTTTCAACACTAAGTGTCCCAGTAGCTTCTCCTCATGTACTAAAAACACACACTTCTTCAGGTTAAGGGAAACTCTAAATTCCCTACACTATTCAAAATTTTTCCTCAAGTGGTCTAGATGTGCATCAACATGATTTGAATAGACTATGATATCATCTAGATATATTAAAATTATTTCATTTATCTTTCCTTTGAATTTCATATCCATGGCTCTCTAAAAAGTTACCCCTATATTTTTCAGACAAAATGACATCTTTTTGAATGTGTACATGCCCTATTTGGTGGTGAAGGTAGTTTTAAATTGAATTTATTATTACACTAGGATTTAGTTATAACCCAAATAACCATCTAGGAGGGATAACCATTTAGATCCTGATACTATCTATATAATTTATTCTATATGGGGAAGAGGATAGTGATATTTCAACAATGCCTTGTTTAGGTCTCTAAAGTCCACACATAGCTAAATTTCACCATTTTTATTTCTAACAGGGACTAGATTTTCTACCCAAGATGAGTGTTTGATAGGAAATATTATATTAGTCTCTATCAATGTAGAGATCTCACTTTTCATCAGGGGTTTAATCTTCATATTGATAGGTCTCTATTTCTATCTGATAGGCTTTAGATTTGGATCCAATTCTATAGTGTGTTGAGCTAAGTTTGGATCAAATCTTCTTAGATCATGATAATTCTAAGCAAAGTTATCATCTAAATATTGACATAAATGAACAAAATCTTTTTTCTCTAAGTCATTACATACCTTCCCTATCTTGAGAGACTTGCCTTCTAAGAAGATGATCAACTGACAATCTTCTTCATTCATTGTGATATTCTTTTTCTCACCCTTCAATTGATCATTAGAATTAAATATGTTATCTAGTGTGATGAGACCCATAGGCAACTTTTTAGTCATTAAATGAATAATAAAATCTCCATATTGGTCATACTATTTTGGTTGGTTTCTATCTGAAAACTCATCCTCCTCTCTCAAAAAATTGATAATATACTCATCACTATCAAAAAATTTCCAATTAGTTGCATTATCAATGACATATGGCCATATTATCAGCCTTACATTTTGGTTATTCTTATTATTTATTTTTAATTTTAGGTTATACTATGACCCTACCAAGGCCATATGATCAACATATTTATTATGTACCCTTGGTACTGATTGAATATTCAAGGTGAAGTCTTCTAGCAGGTCCTAAAACCTATGTTTGTAAGACCTTAACAAATTGTTTTTTGGTTACACTTTTTGATCTAACTTGGTGAAAAATGAGCTCACTGTCACTAAATATCTACAAAATCTTGATTCCTCTATATTTAGCCAACTAGAGGCCTTGAATCAAGGATTTAGATTCATCTACATCGTTGGTACATATAAATTTAAGTTTTAATGAGTAGAAGTAACATTCTTTATATGGGGAGATCAATACAATTCCTACACCTACATTGTTTCTACTTCTTAATCCATCAAAAAATAATTACCACATCCCTTGAAGATCTTTGGCTAGTTTGACCAAATTTAGGATAATTACATCTTTATCATGAATGCAATATATCCTTAACCCTATTTCTTTTACATAATCATAAGGATCAAATTGAAAGGCTGAACCCCATTCATCCAAATTAGTTTTTGGAATCTCTTCTATGGGTGTTACATCCCCATGATCTATTTCCTCCTCTTGATCTTATAATGTATAATTCATTTCTATTGGGAGATATGATTGTATGGCTCTATATGATCTTTTTATATTGGCTCAACTCTTATTGTTACTCTAGTTCCATATCTCATTCTGAGTAGCATGTAAGATTGATTTATAGATACATATCCTCCCATATTTTTAGTGAAATCTCTTGAAATACAAATGGTAAATGTAAGGTGTAAGATCTATGACTGAAATGTCTTGAGAAATTAAAAAGCTTTGGCAAGGATGAATAGTTAGGTTTAGTCCTTTTATTGTTCCTACTATTTGAATAACAGTCCCATCCAGTTTCACTACTCCTTTATTTATGGATGTATATTTTTTTCCCATATCATCAGTTATTTTCTTGGGCATTACTAAACTACTAGCCCTATAATCTACCATACAATTGTGAACCAGATGCTTCCCTATTATAAGTGAAAGATAGAAGGGGGAGGCTTACCTTTTTTGCTTTTTCTAGTGTTAGCTTGTGGTTGACACAAATTAGTTGAAAATGTAATTCCCTTGGTTGTAACTTTGTCTTATATCTAGAAATTCTTTAAATCCTCTTGCATTAAGTCCCTTTGTGCAGGTATGGATAGGGCTTCCCACATAGTGACATTCAAATTAGTTTTCTTAATTTTCTCAACTATACTAAAAGGGATATTACCAAAATTTTCTTATGTCCTTTTAGGAATGATATCCTCCTTCACAAGGTTTGGAGTTAGAGACATTGACTTGGATGGCTTATAGGTAAAAAGGGTGGCTTTTGCACTATATTGCATTTTGCCAATTCTATTACAACTTTGGAAGTTGAGACTTGTTTGACCTAAGAGGTTTGATCAAATTATATTGGTATTTTCTTGGAATGCATATTAGCTTCTATGAGTCCTCCACCATTTAAAAATGCTTCATCTTGAGTTACATCACTAAATTCATCCTCTTACTAATTTAGGAGAGTTACTTCACCTTGAGCAGGTTCTTGTGTGTCTACTTATTGGGAAGTAGATTATTATTATTATTATTATTATTATTATTATTATTATTATCCTTGCATACTTTTTATGCCTTATACCATCAAGGCTTGACTGATCACACCATTAGGACAAGTGTTCTAGTTATGTGTCTGATTGCAAGGATAACACCACTCATATTCTTGAGCTATATTATTTTGAATAGGAATAATAGCTTTATAAGTTCTTGGTGTCGGTAGAGAATGAATGTTGGGAGGACTTGGCTATGGATTTTGAGCCTAATTCTATGTGTTGCCTTGATATGGATGCATATACCCTTGGTATGCATGGTTATCCTATTGAAAAGGATTGTAGTTTTGGGCTTAATATCTATTCATTTCTACTAACTCATTTCCAAAACTTTTGAGTAATGATTTAACTTCATATAGATCATGTGTAGGTGTAGAAGTCAAAGTTAGTGCTTTATTCATGGTAGGAATTAGAACAATTATAGGTGGTAGAATAAAATCTATCTCTATAAATAAAGGCATTGGTGTCCTTGGAAATATTTTCCCAAGTTGTATTAAGATATTTTATACCCTTATTATGATTTCATAAGCTACAAGAAGTGTGGTGTCACCCATTGACTAAATCATTATAGTGATATCACTATTGATGGATCTCAACTAATAGAAGAAAACATTATTTGTAGTGGATTTAACCAAGATTAGGATTCAATTCTAGGTCTTCTATAAATGGAAATTGAAATCACCCATATGCTTTTGAGGATCTTTTTAAATAGCAATTAACTGTTCAACCAAGGAAAGTGGTCACTATTGTCTTTGAATTGGTTACATAGTGTGGTACCTAATTCATCCCAATATTGGATTGAACCAAGAGAAAGAATTTTGTACCATTTTAGAGCTTTGTCCTTGAAAAAAGAGACTAAAAGTCAGATCACAACATTGTCTTACACCACATTATGGATTGAATAAAGGTTATAAATATATTGTATGTGTTCTATAGAAATGGTAGAGGTTTCACCGATAAAATACAATAATATTTTCAAAGCTAAGGTGGGTATATAATCATGTTGGGCCAATTGGAGTGGGTTGCCTCCATTGAAAGCTATAAAATTCTAAAAATTTACCACACAAGATGGTAAATGAATCATAATATATACCTTAGGCTGAGGGGTGACTACTTTGGATTTATTTTTAGATGGAAATAACAATTCTAAAAATTTAGACCTCTTACCTTTAATAAATGATCTCATTTTTTAGCTTGGCATATGTGAACCTCAAAAAATTTAATTCATAAGCCAATGGAGTCACTAGGTACTTTGATATTTTCATGAAAATTATACAACACTTGATGAGAATAGCACCAATCTCTTTATAATTTTTGGGTTCCACCAAAGATGCCAAAAACTATTATCACATAGGATTGAACCTATCTTGATCCTGTAGCTTATTATGTAATTGCCTAATGATACAATGGAAAAACCCCCAAATCTATGAGACCTTGATAATTTGAGGTTAATCTCTAGATAAGGCTAGCTTCCTTTCACTAAATTTGATGAAATTGATAAGATACTAGTTTTATGGAAAATTTTCTCTTTAGTGCTTTTGATCCTAACTAAGGTTTTGACTAGGAAAAGGGTTGAAATCTATGGAAATTGAAAATGGTGATTGCACCAAATATTTTAGTGGATTTTAATGCTTGATTGATAAACACAATATAGAATAAAATTATATTGAATTTTTTTAATCACAAACTTATACAAATGAAAAATCAGAGGTGATATTTAGTTATTTTGTATAAAAGGGAAAATGTTTCTTTATTTTTATCAAACAATATTTTTAGAAGGGTAAAAATACCTCAAATGAATTTATTGTGACTGAAAATAAAATACAAGGTTTCCATAAATAATTAAACAACTTTCTTACATAGAAATATCTCAAAAACAAGAAACACAAATCTTTAATTTATTTTACTCCAAAGGTTACAACTTGTAGTAAATACATTTCAAAATAGAGAAAAATATAACTAATAGAAAAAAGATGGATTGGACCACAGGGTCTAACCATTTTTATACAAAAGGATCTTATAGATGATATTTATTTGTCCAAAGTTGAAATCCTAGTAAGAAAATCATGTTGATCTAGAACCCTCATGCAAAATAGATGAGTTCTTCTATTCCTGGTATGCTAGACATGAGAAATAATTTAAAAATGGCATGCAAGAGTTGGGCATGATATTTGAGTTAGAATGGTATATCATGGTATGGAATATATCCATTTAAAGCTTTTTTATTTTTAGTAGCTATGAAAAATCTCTTCATGCAAAAAGAGGCACCTAAAATGGAACTTGAGTTCCAAAATAAAAGAGAACTTCTAGTCACTTTTCATGTAAAACCCTAACTTGCAAAACACAAGTGAGACTTTACAACTTGAAGTCTTGCCACTTGTCAAAATGAAACTTGTAATTTGCACTTCATGCTTTTTCACTTTTAGCAATTCATACTTATCAAACTTGAAAGTGTAATTTACACTCTTGCATTATCAAAATATAAAGTGTAAATATATGTTTTCTCTTTCTCAAAAGAGTTACAAAAGGATAGTTGTATCTTTACAATTACAACAAATAATGTTTTTGAAATGAAATTAAAAATGGCATTTAAAATATTTGAAAATATTTAATCAAAGAAAAAATCAATCAATGACCATAAGTTCTTCAGCTTCTTGTCATTCTCAGCCTAGAGTTTCTCAGTATATGCATCAAAGGCCTTGAAAATTTATTATATTTATTTTAGATCTAGCCCACAGGAGTAGATGTGAGAGGCTACATAATCTACTTGTACGTTAAATAATTATTTATTTAAATTTCTTATTCCCTACAATTCTATTCTCATCTTATCAATTGCTCTTTCCTACCTAAGAAAGTATTATATAGAAATTAGGGTGAAGACTATGTCCTTTTTAGATTCTCTCTCAACTATTCTCTTGAATTTATTCTAGACTTTTTCCACCTAGAGGAGATTATTTGTATTAGCTACTATTTGGCATGATAGTGTGTTCATCATCCCATCAATGTTGTATAATACATCAACTACTTTATCATGAGCCTCCTTGGCTTTATGAGTAGGTTATATTAATAATCTAATCTAAAATTGACTAGACCTATGGAGTTTCTCATGTTTGGTTTCAATATTCAATATTTTTCATCAATGAGGACATCTATGTCAAGTGAACCTACATCTGTCAATTTTGGATAATACACGTTTAAAGTTTAAATCTCTCCTTCGTACTTATTGACCTATTTTTTCAATATATTTCTCCTCTTTCTAATTATTTCATAGTTTTACATCATTGTTGTAATGACCTTATTGCCTTTAGAAATTAATTTCTCTAGCCATTATTTTGTATCCCTTCCCATATGAACCATCTCTCTGACTAAATCAATGAAAGCTTGATTTATAAATTGACTGATTGGCTGTAAGCTACTTTACTTTCTTCTTTAGTTCATCCTTGGTGGCCTTATCATGATCTATTATTTTAAAGAGAGAGTTGATGTTATTTTTTACATCATGTTTGAGTCCTCTTGTCTATCATCCAAGGTGGATCTAAGAAATCTAATAGTCTCCCACCACAATATTTTATTTTGATTTGTTCAGTGGGGGGACTACAATTTCAACATAAATTTCTCCCTTATAATCATTAAATATCCTTGAGATAGTCCTAAGAGTTGGTTTAGACTTCTTCTTGACCTCTGAGAGACCAAAGTCTAATGTGTTGGGTCTATCATCTACTTTATCTTTTTCCCTATTGATTGGTCTAGCCAATTAGGAATAAATCCTTGCTATTTTGATACTACCATCAAAGAATTAGTATTTGATGTAGTTACACTAGATGATATTATGACCATAGAAGATTCTAAGGTAGATGTTACCATTAGTTGCTTAGGAGGTGCTTATGAAGGTTCAATTTTATCAGTAGGTCACAAATCAACATTTACATCAAGTATATGCATTGCTCCAATTTTAACTAATGGAGTTATATAAATAGTGGGAGTAGATGAAGTGGAAGTAATGGGAATAGTTGTGTTTATTATGGGATTGGAAGGTGGAATAGACACAAGGATCGTGATTTTGGGGACAAGTGGAAGGGTGAAATCCAAAGCATTGAATATATCAATCAAATGGGTAGGACTAGTTAGGGTTGATGATAAAAGGAAGGAGAATGGAAATAAAAGTAGAATATTACTCACCTCAAGAATTAGGGTGGCCTGTGGTACCAAAATTAGGATGACTAAGTTAGTGACTAAGTATTGTTGGGTAGTGTTAGAAACTAATGAAGATGGAAATGGAAGGGATTATGAGTGGAATAGAAAGAGGGAATGGAATGAAATGGGAAGGTAAGATGGGAAGAAGGTAAGGTGGAGTGGAATCATAAGATTCCACTAATAGGGAAACCTAAGTGTCTACTTGACTCACTTATACTATTTTCTCTTGGCTTACTTTAGTGGGTACGGTAGATTGAATGATAGGGGAGATGGAAACTATAGGTGTAGGGGGGGAAGAAATAGGAGGTGGAGGTGTTGAAACTTATAGACCAATGTGAGTAGGTGAAGGGGGGCAATGGAAATGGGAGCCAAAGCTATAGAATCTAAAGTTATATAACCCTATGTCATTACTATTATGTCTTCAGATGAAAGATCAATTAGTTTTTTTGCAGCTTCTTCTTCTTTTCTTGATTATCCCTTCTTTGTCTTAGTATTTTTCTTATTTTTTTCTTTTTGTCAAGATCCTTTGATGATTCTCCTAGACCTTCTATTGATGGAGTAACCCTTTCCCCTTTAATATTTAGAAGCTTTTCTCTGACCCCAATGGCCTCTCTTGTTATTTGTACCCCCTTACTCCTCAAAAAATTTATAGTTATGTTAATTACATGGGTTGTTATATCAAAAAGATAAAGGGATTATGGAGTTGACCACTTAATTAATGGTAAGGGTCATGTGATAACTTGTGTGTAATAAATTGGGTCCACTTTGGATTCATCATCCCCTAGGTCATCATCCACTAGTTCGAAATCATAGTCCTTTATTTATTGAAGAGACATTCTAGAATAATCTCTCATTTTGACTTCTTCATCTCCACAATATTCCCAATATTCCTCATAGTATGGAACATGAGCATATATCACGAGTGCCAATACACTGGTAATATTTCCATACACATCAAAAAATTGTCTAGAATTTAAATTTTTTAATTTCATTTGACCCATCTTAACCTCAACAAATTTGGATTTTAGGATGTATTGGCATGTGTATCATCTAATTGAAATTGGGAAATGTATCCCTACCTTATACCTATCAAAAAGAAACTTATGTGTCTCCATGAGCTTCCTAACCAACTCCATTAGTGCCCATTTATCTCTCACATTTTATGGAAGAGTGTAGGGATAACCACTAAATCTGAAAAACTTGATGTAAGAAAAGGTGGGGAACTCTATGAAATAATAACCCCATTTATTGATTTCATATATTGTTGGCTTTGAGAACCTTGTTCTCCCATGTTCCTTATCAAACATGATAATGATGTTGTAGATGAAAGCATCACTCACTCTCCTAAGTGCTATCTATTAGCCTATAGTGTGAAATCATGTTAGCATTTGTATACTCTATTTATCTCTTCAAGAACTATGTTGAGACCTAGGAACAATCTTCCCTTGGCCAAGATGTATACAATGTAGGAAGTCATATAAAACCTACCCATTATTCGCACCTCCATCAATTTTTGGTGAAGGAAATCAATTATTAATTGGGACCAATGAATGTATTTTTTTTTTGTTGGATGGTCTTGATATACTAGTACATGCACTCTTGATAACACTTGGCATCAGGATTACTAGTGACCCTATGCAATAATATGATAATGTCCCCTACTTCATCAACAAAATCAGTTCTATACATGGTTTTTAATATTATGGTGGAGAAATGCTTAGGGGAATTGAATCACTATTTATTGATTATCTTCATACATCCATCTCAATTATCTTTAAAAAAGTTTGTGGATGTCTGTAGAGTTATATCTAGGTAACTCTAAAATTCAGGAATTACAAATATGGAGTTATTAAAATTAGGGTCTAGATTTAGAATCTTTTCCCCTTTCTCATTGTAGACCTCTCTTCTATTAGGATCATAGTGTTGGACCATTATGAGGACCAACTAAGGGCTTTGAACTAAAAATGGGAAGGCTACAGCTTGTGGAAGGTCAAAGTCATAGATACTTTAGATCCAGTCATTCTTAAATCCTACACTTATCCTATCCCAAAAATATCCTAAGTCAATGTGACCTAAATTTGTATCTATTATGTCCACAACATTAGAATCTAAGCTAGGAGTCACTATAAGGCCCTTATATTTAAAATTCATTTCCTTAGAATGCATGAAAATTGATTTTTTTTCTTTTGAGAAACCAACTATGAAAGCTAGCAAGCTCTGTAGGTGTTTAGAGCAGTTTAAATCTTTGATAAAACTAAGAGGTGCTTGAAGTAGGTGAAATTTCCACAAAAGTATAGGGTGATGGAAGCAAGTGGGAGTTCTAAGAAGATGGAAGGTGTCTAGGGTAGGTCAACTTTTTTCAAATATGAAAAATCTCATGTGGGTCAAATGTGCTTCAATCAAGGGTAAAACCCACATGGGTCTAGGGTGTTTGAGACAGGTCCCAAGTCCATATGGATGTTGGAGAATTTTGTGGAATATTCTATTGAATTAAAAATGGTATAGGTTTTAGGAATATTCCTTTGGATTAATAAAATATTAGATTTTGACTATAAAAATAGGAGGGGAAACTCCAAGGTTTAATGATGATCACTTTGGGAAAATCTTCACAATGACATTCTTGAAATGAAACCCTAGAAAACCTAATCCTATTATTGTAACTTTTTGTTTAAACAATAATTCAATGATGCCTAACCATAGAAAAGACTAAAATGACACTTTGGAAGAAATAATTATAACTCTATGGAAAAATATTTTGAAAACCTTCTAAAAAAATGGAAAAAACCTCAAAAATGTTTTAAAATTCAGAAATTATGGTGAAAATTTCAAGGGGAATACCATGTATGATGTAGCTTGAGAGTTGTAGACTTGAATAGGTATTTGCTTGAATGTGCCTCAAGATCTAATGGCATGGCATAGGTATATGAAACTCTAAAAATCACACTTAGCATCTAAATAATTATAAACAAATCCCTAAATTACTTAGTTTTCTATGAAAAACCTTGTATTAAATGTATTAATGGTAGTTAGTGGTGGAGCTAGGATCTAGTTAGAGAAGGTCCTATGTCTGCAAGAGGTGACTAGCTTGGTTTGGTGGAAGTATAAATTATAGGGTAACTTTGCAAATTTGTAAATGTGCAAAGTTTACTCAATGTTTCGCATTCTATGAAAGGGTATTTGGTAGAAGTGGAACCCACGAGGAACTTTGCATGTTTTACAAATGTGCAAAGTGCACTCGGGGTTCCACATTCCATGGAAGGGTATTTGGTAGAAGGTGGAACCCATGGGTCACTTCAAATGTTTTGTAAACCTATAAAGTATATTTAGGTTTTTGCATTCTACAGAAGGGGGAAACTATGTTTTGTGGGATCTGGAGCTTGCCTTACACTTTGCAAATTTGTAAGCATGCAAAGTGCATGCCAAGTTCTAGATTCCATCAGACTGGGTTCTTGGTAGGATGTGGAGCCCACCACACATTCTACAAGTATGAAAACATACAAAGTGCATGGTGAGTTCTAGTTTACATTAGTCTTGGGTGTGGATGCTTTGTGGGATCCAGAACCCAAAGAACAATTTGCATAAGTGTAAATTTCATTCAGAGTTTCAAATTCTATAGCTCAAAAAGGGAATGATGGGTCTTATGTAGTTTTCAAGGTTTTTACTAAAAAACAAAAGGGGTCTCCCTTAGGATATCATATGTAGTGATATTTTTGGGACAAAAAATATTAATAAGCAAATATGACAAGAGTCATGCAAGCTCTTAAGACATCACCATTTTTTTTGGTATATGGTCAAGAACCTATATTTCCCATAACACTCAAGCTACTAAAATATAGGTTCGTGCAATATTACATGAAGGATGATCAAGAATTTTCAAGTTTAAGGATGATTGACATCATACTAATGGAAGATGCAAGAGAGGAAGCTTTTTCCAATTTTAGTAGACACCAAACCACAGTCAAGAGGTGGTTTGCCAAGCATTTAAAGATAAAGATGTTTAGACAAGGAGACTTAGTTCTTCTTTGGGACAAAGCCTTAGAACCAAAATGAAAACATGGGAATTTCACACGTTTGTAGATTGGCCCATATCATATTTTTGAGACCTTAGGAGATAACACCTTCAAACTAAAAGACTTACAAAGAGTAGAGTTCACATCACCAACCAATGGGCAATACTTAAATAATTACTTCTCTACTATACCACATAAAGTCTTCATTGAGTGAACTATAAGACTGGTTAGAGTTAGTGTAGGTAGGCTAGATTAGTTTATTTCTTTATTTCCTTCCCATCCCTTATTTGTACATAATGTGTGTGTATATTTGTTTGCTTGTTTCCTTTACTTTCTATTGGTGTGATTTATATATGGTGTGTTTTTTTTCCCTATTTTTTCCCTTTATTTTAATAAATATATTCTAAATAGTCCTCAACTCAAAATAGATTTAGGTGCTCAAAAGGAACCTCAAATTTCAAAAATGTAGGTATGTCTCCCTAAAATTGGTTGATATTAGTGTAGG
Source organism: Torreya grandis (assembly GCA_037957365.1). Taxonomy (NCBI): domain Eukaryota; kingdom Viridiplantae; phylum Streptophyta; class Pinopsida; order Cupressales; family Taxaceae; genus Torreya; species Torreya grandis. The sequence goes on from JARHVA010002731.1 coordinate 460,407, forward strand.
TTTTTATTTTTCCCTATTATTTAATTAGGAAAATTTTATATTTGTGCATACATGGAGTTTTCCTACATTAATGGGATAGGCTAGCTTATGTGGAGATGCGTGTCATAGATGTGCCATAGGTGTCATAAGTAACTCCTTTAAACGGCTATTTTGGGTATGGGAGTTACTTCTCTATTCTTAGCACCTTATCAGCACCTTTTATGGAGGAGTTACAATCTATTCTTGGAGTGCTTTGACCACTATTTTTGGAGGAGTTACTTACGAGCTCTCATATATGTATTCTTCACTATGGCCATCTCATGTTAATCAAATATTGGGTTTTATCCTATTTGTCTTGTGTAATTTATCTCCTTGTATAATTTCAAATTGCTTTAGCATCTATGTGATGTGCACTAGATTCATCTCATGTGATCATGTCTCCATTGCATTCGCATTATCTAGATTCTGAGACAACTGTGATATGTTATCAGAGCCACCCTGGTAATCATGTGTCTGGTTATGCTATTAGTTTATTTTGAAATTCTTACTTTGCTTTCTTAGTAGTTTTTTTTGTTTAACTCGGTTGCATTTGAGAGTTTTGGTAGAGTTTCTTGAAAACTCATGCAAATCCATAGATAAATCTATTAAAAAAAATTACTTCTATTGAGTTTCATTCAGATCTACCCTTTAGATATCTGCATTGAAATTTGTTGAGACATCTTGTATAGATCTATTGTGGCGTTGTGAACTCCAGCAAGGCAATTTGTGGAAAAATCAATGCTTAGCATCACTTTCTAACATAATGCACTGAGTTTTGATGCTCTTTTTCTATTTTCAATCTATAGAATATAAAGGAGCATTGGATTAATGTAGGCAGACTCAGGTTTGCTGCATATTTTCTCCAATTGGAACTGCTGGGCATTGGATTCTGAGAGAACTAAGATCTACCAGCTGCACTTGGTGTTGGATCTGCTCATTTGAGCAGCTTGGCATCCTTTTCCTACATTTGATTTGTCTCTTCTATGTTAAAGTCTACATTGCAGTGGAAGTGTTAAAGTCTGCATTGGAAGTGTTAAAGTCTGCATTGCGTTGAAAGTGTTAAAGTGTGCGTTGGAAGTGTTAAAGTCTGCATTGGAACGTTGGAAGTGTTGGAAGGGTGCATGTTCATTGGTAGAAGCCCTGATCTCATCTTCTTGGCAGTGCCTATCAAGGCCTAAGACATCACAACAATAGCTATCCACCTTTCTTTCCTCTTAAAAAAAACTAGCTGGAAATTCATTTTTTTTGCCTTACTAGTTGTATTTTTTTACTAAAAGAGGAAGGTAAACTTGCTTTCACGCATACCAAGACAATTAGTTAAACTTGCTTTCACAAAGACCTCTTTTGGATTCCTCACTCTGTGTTGAGTCCAATGAGTGGTTGGAAGGCCACTTTCTCTCTCAAAATAGGCATTTTTTTAATGTTTAGTGCTTTTTTTTTTGCAAAAACACTAGTTTACGAGAAATTGAATCTTTAATATCTTGCAAATGGTAGCTCAGATTTCAGGTGCCATTTTTTGAAAAAGTGTTTGTATTTTAATTATCCACAATGTAGGCTTATTATTTGTTAAAAACACACTAGTTTATAAAGTGCCTAAAATTTGGGTCTCTCAGGATGCATTTTTGGCTATGTCCGACGTCCTGTTTGCTTAAAGTCTTGCACTAATTTCTCTAAGACGACATTCTTGGCTGAGCCCAATGTATTTTGAGCATGCACTTTCATATTTTTGGGGGATCAATATTTTGGGGGGGTGTGATTGCTTTTCAGCACTTGCAATCTTTGCTTTAATTCTCCTTTCTGCATAATTTCACAACTTGCAATCAACACAACTCCTAAATTTAGCTTAAAATGGATTATTTTCAACTTAAACCCCTAACACCCTTCAACTATCATGAATGGAAGGTTAAAATGTCAATCATTCTTAGAAGTAAAGGGTTGTATAGGATCACCATGGGTATTGAAGTAGAACCCAACATTGATGCTGAAAAGGTCAAGTGGTACAACCATAGTGATGAAGCCTATGGATTACTGAGCTTGTCCATGTCTCCAAAACTTCTCTTCCATTTAGAAACCTCCAAGACTCCCAAAGACATATGGGACACCCTAGAAACCTTATTTGGGAAGCTTGATGAGATGAGAGGTCATGAGCTCAAAAATGAACTCATAAGTCTAAGTCCTAGCAACTTTGACACCCTACAGGACTTCTTCACTAAGTTTAAGGCCCTTAGATTACAATTGAAAAGAATGTCAAGATAGAGAAGAAAGATGATCAACTCATCCTTTCTATTCTCACAAAGTTAGGTCCAAGCTATTCAGTCTTTGTCTCCACTTTCCATGCCACAAAAAGTGCCCTTGGCACTACATGGAAAATGCCTTCTTTGGATTCATTCATTACCGACTTGACTAGGGAGCAAGATAAGCTAATTAAAATGGGCACAATGAAGTCTACTCAACCCCAAGCTTTGATAGCTGGAAATGGTAAGGATAAGACTTCAACAAAGGAGAAGAAGAAAAAGAACAAGGACCAAGAGAAGAAGAAAGAAAACAACAATCCTGACAAAAACAACACTGAGTCTTCCTCCACCAATGCTAAACCTAAGAAGGAGAAGGTTAAGTGTGCCTATTGTAAGAAGATAGGGCATGATGAACACAAATGCATGAAGAAACAAATAGATCACCTAACTCATCTTCTAGAGAAGCACAACATAGGTGTTCCTGAGTCCATCAAGCAAAATTCATCTACCCAAGATTCTACTAAGGCAAAAGGCAAGGGTAAGGAGAAAGAAAAGGGCAAGGCCCTTATAGCTACAACAGCTTCTACATCTTCATGGGTCATTGACTCAGGTGCTTCTCACCACATGGGCTCTTCCCTAGTTGAGTTTTCATCTTTAGAGCCTTGTAGCATGACTTTAATTAGTTTGGGTGATGACACATCAGTTTCTGTTGTAAGGAGAGGGTTAGTTGAAATGGAAGGAAGAACATTCAATAATGTTCTAAGTGTTCCTTCTCTTTCAACCAATCTCCTATCAGTGTACCAAATCACTCACATTGGTCAGGGCATGAGAGTTGAGTTTTCACCAGATTTAGTGGCTATCAAGGAGTTGCATAGTGATACTACAGTGGCAGTGGGTAGGGTAGATCACCAAGCAAGGTTATACACCTTCTCACATTTTTCACCTGATTCTTCTCCAACATCATTGCTGACTTATTCAGATGGAGTTAGCAAATTATGGCATGAGTGGTTTGGCCACCTTAACTACCACTACCTTGAGCAACTTTGCAAACATGACATGGTCATTAGTTTGCCTCGTGTCCAATTCTCAAAAGGAATTTGCGAGGGGTGCTCCCTTTGGAAGCATCGTGAAGCAAAATTTGACAAAGGCAAAGCTTGGAGGGCTTCACAACCTTTGGAGTTAGTCCACATTGATGTATCGGACCCTTTCCCAAACCATCTTTCACAAGGGCCAAGTACATCCTCACTTTCATTGATGATTTCTCTAGGTACACTTGGATATATTTTCTCAAACAAAAGTCTGAAGTGTTTGAAAATTTTCTAGACTCCAAGGCTCTTATTGAGAAATAGAGTGAGAAATCCATCAAGGTTATTTAAACTAATAATGGAGGGGAGTATGTCAATAATAGGTTTGAGTAGTTTTGCACCACAGAGGGGATTGATTTGTAGCACACAGTCACTTACAATCCTTCACAGAATGGGGTTGTAGAATGCAAAAATAGGTTCTTGAAAGAGATGGGTAGCTATATGATTCACTCCAAATCCTTAGCACCATAGTAATGGGCTGAAGCCATCAATTGTGCTTGCTACATTCAAAATAGGTTTCTTCACAAAGCTTTAAAAGGGATAACACCCTTTAAAGCTTGGCATAAAAGGAAACCTGATGTTGAGCACCTTAGGGTTTTTAGATCCCCAACCATGGCCCGCATACTAAAGAAGAAACAAAAATCTATGGAATGTCAGTCCAAGCCTTGCATCTTTGTAGGATATCCAGATGGTATTAAGGGGTATCACCTTCTAGATCTGACCACTCATGAGTTGTTCATTGAGAGAAGTGTCCACTTTCAAGAGAGTCTTAGAGACTCAACACTTGGCACTTCTTCTCCCTCATCAGATCTACTTCTTCATGATGATTCCTCAAATTCAGATAAGCCATAGCAGGTTCTTGAGCTAGAGACATCTTCTTCTTCTTCAAGTTTAGATAGTGAGGATAGTGATGTAGAGTCATCCACCTCTAGTCAGTTAGAGGATGATGAGTTAGCACCTGACTCACCCACTTCTAGGCCACTTTGGGCCAGATAGACACTTGTGAGTGCTGGCACTTGGGTAGGAGATCCTGTAGATGACAGACGCACTAGAGGGGATTATCAAAGAGATCCACATGCCTTCTTGCTTCAGTTTTAGATCTACAGACTTTTTGAGAGGCATCGGGAGAACCTGAGTGGGATAGTGCTATGGAGGAAGAATATTCTTCCTTAAATAAAAATCACACTTGGGACTTGACCTCACTTCTTAAGGGAAAGAAGATGGTTCGATGTAGGTGGATATATCAGACCAATTTTGTAGCAAATGGGTCAATTGATAAGTAAAAGGCATGATTGGTTGCCAAGGGTATTTCATAGGTGGCAGACATTGACTACTCAGAGACCTTTGCAACCATTGCAAAGATGACTTCTATTTGACTCACCTTAGCTATTGCCACAACAGATGGTTGGGATGTGCACCAAATGGATGTGAAGAGTGCCTTTCTTAATAGAGACCTAAAGGAGGAGATCTAAATGGAGCAGCTGCCAAGATTTGTTTAGGATTCATCCTTAGTATGTAGACTTAGGAAATCTATCTATGGCCTCAAACAGTTCCCTTGGGCATGGTACGCCAAGATGGATTCCTTCCTTCTCATAGTGGGTTTCACTAGGTGCCATTCTGATCCTAACATATACTTTCTATGGTAGGATGACTTGCTCTTGATGTTGGTTCTTTATGTTGATGACCTTTTGATCACCAAGAGTTCATCAGCTATTGTAGTAGTGAAGGCATCTCTCCAGTATATATTTGACATGACAAACTTGGGTTTGTTGCACTACTTCCTTGGCATTGAGATCTCACAGTCAAATTTAGGGATTTCTCTTACATAGCCTAAGTATGCTCTTGACTTATTGGCTCAATTTCACATGGCTAATTACAAGCCATCTCTAACTCCCTTTCTATTAGAAGTCAAGCTTGAAGATGACTATTCTTCACCATTGGTTGATGCCACTCAGTATCAAAAACTTATTGGAAATCTCATCTACTTGACTCACACCAGGCTTGACATATCATATACAGTGGGACTTGTCTCTAGGTTTATGCAAGAACCTCATGAGCTACATTAGAAAGCAGCTAAGACGATCTTGCATTACATATAGGGTTCACATAGATATGAGAATCATTACAGATTTGGCATAGAGGTTGACTTGGTTGGATATATAGATTCAAATTGGGCTAGTGATTCACAGACTCACAAGTCCACTTTTGGGTACAATTTCTCTCTAGGTTATGGTCCTATCAGTCAGTCTAGCAAGAAGTAAAATGATATTGCTATACCATCCATAGAGGTAGAGTACAAGGGAGATATTAATGCAACTACTAAGGCTATTTGGATTCAGGGGATTGTTTCTGAGTTTGGCATTCCCATCCAACAGCCCACCATCATTTTTTGTGACAACCAGAGTACCATTCAGATTTGTAAGAATCTAGTTCAGCTCCAGTGGACCAAGCACATAGAGATTCATATGCATTTCATTTGGGAGCTTATTCATAGTCAGGTCATTGACTTGACATTTTGCCAGTCTTCAGAGTAGGTTGTAGACATTTTCACTAAACCTTTCATCGAGAGCAAGTTCACTCATCTATGAGCTCTTCTTGGGGTACGGTCCACATCTACAGCAGCATCATCTTTAGGGGGGGCACTAGACTCTTCATTTCTTTTATGTCTCTCTTTTGGGGGGGAGTTTTTTCCTATGGGTTTTCTCCTTTTATCTATCTTATGGGAGATTACATTTGTACATGGGTACCTCATCAGGCCTAGTTGTCGGGACCCATTTTATATTTCCACACTGCCCACCTAAGCTATGCTTATGGGGGGGTATTAGTGTAGGTTTTTATTTTTCCCTATTATTTAATTAGGGAAATTTTATATTTGTGCATACATGGAGTTTTCCTACATTAGTGGGATAGGCTAGCTTATGTGGAGATGTGTGTCATAAATGTGTCATAGGTGTCATAAAAATGTCATAAGTAACTCCTTTAACCGGCTATTCTAGGTATGGGAGTTAATTCTCTATTCTTAGCACTTTGTCACCACCTTTTGTGGAGGAGTTATAGTCTATTCTTTGGGTGCTTTGACCACCATTTATGGAGGAGTTACTTACAAGCTCTCCTATATGTATTATTCATTATGGCCATCTCATGTTAATCGAATATTGGGTTTTCTCCTATTTGTCTTGTGTAATTTATCTCCTTGTATAATTTCAAATTGCTTTATCATCTATGTGATGTGCACTAGCTTCATCTCATGTGATCACATCTCCATTGCATTCGCATTATCCAGATTCTAAGACAACCCTGATAGTTGATCATGAATTATTGAAATATGAGCTAGATGATATAGTTTAGAGAAACTAGTGAAGACTAATGGTTAGGTTAATTGTTCCTTGAGATTTTAAGCTTTGTTCTTATCTAAGCTTGATTTTAAGAAAGAATACACATATATGGTGAAATATTGAATTATTAGGACAAAGTCATGTTTGCACTTAAAGAACATTAATTTCTTGGGACAAATTTTACATCAAAGGATGATTGCATGAAGATTAAACATTTGACCAAATCCCAAAACATAGCTGACCTGGTTCCCAACCTTTTCTAGAAAGTTAAAATATAGAAAAATATAAAAAAATAAGAGCTTATTACAAAATCCAAGAACTTTCTGAGTAGAGATGATTCTATTAATCTCCACCAGGGATATGGACACCTAGCTAGCAATGGAGCAAGGCTTGAGTAGAGCCAAAGGTATCTCTATTAGGGATATGGATGCCTAGATGGAAATAGAGAAATTCCCAATCCTTACCTTAACTAAAGAATGAATCTTAATGAGCATCCAAATATGTGAATCTTAATGAGCATCCAAATATGCTATAAGTTAAGGTTAATGGTTGAGGTCATGAGTCTGGAAGATGTTCTCTAAATCCTATGGTAATGAGTAAGTGGAATCAAAACACACACACACAACATGGCTATGTTTTAATGTTTGATCCTAATTTTACATGTGCAAGACTTGTTCTAACCATGAATTTATCTTAATAATGGTGCATGATCAAGTGGATTAAGTAGCCTAGTTATTATTTTAAACCGGATTTTCTAAATTCTAATATATTGCTATATTTCCACTAGAAGTTTCCATTTGTGTAGGTCAACATACCCCTATTTATGAAAAATGGGGACCCTTTTTTAAATTTTGCAAATTTGTACCTTAAAATTAGAAATTCACTTTATTAGAGTACCAATAGCATGTTTGCACATTATCTTTATTTGAATATCATCCACACATGGCTCTCATTTGGATTAATTGACATAATTTCAAGCAATTATCATTTTACTCCTAATGTTGCTAATGATTGTTGCCTATGTTTCTACATTGTAGGTTCAATGTAATCTCATTTAGGAATGAACATGCTTAGGTTTTTTGTTTTAATGATAAATTGATCTTTTACTAGCCTTTGGTTTGTCAAAGATTAATTATGTCTACATTCAAATCCTATTAAAACCCTAGTTTGAATGTGTTAACCTAGGTACCTTATGAATTAAATTCAAATTTTCAAGAGAATAATTTATGTGGGAATAATTCATCCATGTCATAGACTTAGTTTAATTTTTGTCCTAAATTTTAGTTGTGTTTATCAACATGACCAAACCTTAGTCTAAAAATTTACACTTGGTCCTATATGTCTCGAGCCTCCTTCATTCCTATTGACTAACTAATCACATGGTCCCTTTCATTATGTTCTTGATATAGCCTAAAGCCTTATCCTAAGGTTCTAATTTAATTTATTAAAACAATAAAACCTTAGGCTAAAAATTTATGCCAAGTCCTTTATTATGCATGGGGTCCCTTTATTATGTTTTTAAATTTAGATTTAAGATTTTACCCTAAGGTTTTATTGTGTTTATCAACATGAATAAAATAATAGACTAAAATGTTTAGCCTAATTCCTTCATATTCCTTGAGCCTGACTTAGTTCTATTTTATTGATCTAAGGATCAATGGTACATGTTTTCTTGGTCAAATATGATTAGATGGTGTGAGATCAACATTGAAAATCAAAAGGAATCAATGGGAAAGTGAAAAAGTGACAAATTTCAAGCCCATAATGGATGATTAAATCTTGATCATGTCCCTAAAGATTCAAAGTGTATACATTCTTATCAATGGTGCATTTCAAGTCAAAGTGTCAACAAAGCTTTGGATGAGCGAGAAGCTAATAAGTATCACCATTACAAGAACCCTACCAAAGATAAAATGTTGAGCAAAATGAAGGATAGAAGAGGATAAACATAGCACATTAATCCAATCAAATAAGATCTACTGGTCATGATGAAGGTTAAAAAGTCAAAAGCCCTAAAAATAAACATGAAGGTGACATGTGGAAAAATCATAAGCCACAAATTAAATCTCAAATATCAATGATACATGGATTAATGTAAAAATTATAATAAATGTTCTACAAATCAAGGGGAGTGATCTAATTAGTCAAGATCAATGGAATACATTCATCCAAGCAAAGATGATCCAATACTACAAGATTAACTTTGACATTTTAACAAAGATCAGGATAAATGTGGAAGTCACAAGTGTCACAACCACAAGGAATATGAACAAGTAGTCATTTGCATTAAATTTATTATATCAATATCAATTAACCATGTTAATTCATGTAAAGGTGTGATACAAGGAAAATTTTTCAAAGGGCCTAGACTAATAAAATATTGACATGTGTCTAAAAGTGATAAATGGTCATATTTTAAATATTAATGAGCATTGTGCCATGGAGATGCCACATTGATTCCACATGAGATAGACATGATAGATTTAAAGATTTTATGGACCCAATGCAAGGTAAAGGTATAAATACTTGATCCAAATAAAATCTAAGGCACAAAGCTTGCATAAGTTCAAACAGCTGCCACTATTAAAGCATTATAAAACCTTTAAGAAAGACCTAACAAGTATGAAAACCCTAAGTTGATCCTATGCTCATCATAATGAATGAGATTAGATTATCATTTATGCAAGGATAATTTAATGTAAAATTGAATTACAGACCACTAGTGATCAATTTAACAAATTCACAGCCATGGTAGCCAAAGAATGTGTTTCAAGGGAGTATGTGGAGCTTTATTTGACTTTAAATGTAGAAGGGAATATTTTTAAGGACACATAATTTTATGCCACAAATCTAAATACAAGGGAAAAAATTCATCAAGCTTAATTTAGACAATTAAGTACCAACAACCTATCACAAGAGAAGAGGAGAGGAATGTGTCTGCAAGGAGGCTTTACTATGACATAATTTCCATTCAGATGATAGGTTTACATTATGTAATAGTTAAACTGGAGGTACTAAATTATATATATGTCCTTTCTATAATTTTAAAGATGGTAAAATAGATAAGGGCATGATTGTTCATGAGCATAGTTTTAGTAAAATAGCTTACATCTCTCCCATAACTTTTTAAAATTATTAAAAATTACCTAAGCCCCAAGTAGACCTGACCACAATCAACAGTTGGGCCAAAGATAATGATTTGAATAGAATGTGCCACATGTCGGCATCTCTATCAACCCATATACATCAATACATAATATCCCTAGGTACATAGCAAATCCTTTCCATGTGGTTGTATTCTAGAAACCAAGTATTTTATGACTTCGGTAATAACATCCCCATTGGTCAATTCAGACCTAGAATAAGAATGATCATGGAAATGATGAATAGATAAGGTGGGAACTCAACCACTACATATGTATAAAAAAATTGGGTTCCCTTAGTCTATTTCATGGTTGAGAAGCAAGTCACTCCTCCTCTTGGTGAAGTAATCAACACCTGTTTGAGTAGATAATTTTCTATAATTATGAAAAAGAGTAAGACTAAATTTTACATGATGTCATACCTTTTGGAAACCCTTCTTACTACAACCAAAATTCCCAACCTTAGGGAATGGTCACCTAATAGGACACAAACTATCTCACAATATTACACCAAGTTACATATATTTAAGTACATGGACCATATCCATTTCATTTGTGACTATGCTTATCTAACCCTAACCAAGGCCATAACTAGGAATTCAATGTCAAGAGTTAGCCCCTTGATTAAATTAAGGCCATGGAACACATTTGGCTTTATTTTGATTATATAATCATCAAGATTGAGGTAACCCAATCCACTCCCCTCAGAGTTCCTGTCCATATACCAACCAAACTATTAGAACAAAAAGTATATAATCAAATATGTAATGGTATAGATGGTCTTTGCAAGAACAAAAATAAGGGACTGTTACATACCCTCCCCATAACCATTGGTAGAACTATGTTTGCATTATGGGACAACATTGAGGCAACTTCCAAACACAAGACCTACTTCAATCTTGAAATTGATGAGCTAAGGTAGTGGGATCTACATGAAAGAGTTAAAGAACATTTGAAAGATAAAGGAGTCAATGCTCCTTATGATCACTAGCCTAGTCCTTTTGATCCCATATACATAAAATCCTCTTCATTCTCTAAGGTCACCATTAGATTGAAAAATCACAACATTAATCCATAATCCAAGATGCTAAGGAAGCAAAAGGGAGTAGATGATAAATAGTAGTTAGGAACAAAATAGTATCATTTGCTAATCAATGAAATTATTAGACCTCCATAAATAAAACCTAAATCTAAGACACAAGTTTAACATAGGATAGAATAAATAAGGCCTAATGAAATTACATCCTCTTCAACCCAAGTAGGGGAACAATGATCACCAGTTGAGGAGATCCACAAGGTTATATTGGATCCAGAGGAGATAGTTGAAGATGCTTAAAAAAATTTATCATTAGCCTATGAATCAGATGATGAAGAAATGGAATAAGCTCAAGTAGAGAAGACAAAGGAAAAAAAGGGGAAGGAAATATTATATATAGTTCCTATGGATAATCCCAAGAGAAAAGCTGAGTTGGTTATGGTTCCAATAAGGACCAAGAATCCCAAGGTGACTTTCACTCATCCTTTGAGTGAAGTCAATATTTTTAGTGAAGAATATTGTATTCATGGTTTAATCATTCTATAATGGTTCATATATGGAAAATTATATAAGGTACCTACTACACAACACCCTTGGGAAATGATGAAGGCCATCAATATCCTAGTGCATGAGGAGGTCAAGCCATGGATAGTTTCCTTGAAAAAAGAAGAGGAGAATGGGATGGCTACTTAACGAGATTAAAGTGGAAAATAAATGGAGATCACAACTCCTAAAGTGACTCAATCATCAGTTGGTGTTAAGTTTGACCCAACAACTACTAGTTTGGAAAGAGTTATATAGAATAAGTACATGACAAGGGGTGAAGAGGTCACCTATCATAAAGTGGAACCATTCATTGGTTTGACCATAATGGTAGGATAGAGACCTAGAGAAAACAAGATATTTGAAGAGAACATGATTTAATTCACCAAAGCATAGACAAAATAATTGTAGGCTACCCTCAAACGCATGTAACAACAAAAGGAAAATTTAGAAAAATAGGTTGTATTAGCAGTCCTAGATGTTATAGTTACAATGTTTTAAGAGAATTTATTTAACATGTTTAATTCCTTAATGTTGATAAAGTATAGATAAAATGTATTGAGTCAAAAAGATGTAGCAGACAAGATCCTAATTCACAAATGGTAGAGCTCAAGGAGTAAAATATGAGACTTAATCAATATCTTGAATGAGGATAAAATTCATGTTTTCAAGACAATCAGCTTGGCCCACCTGAACATAGTCATGGGGTTATTGATAGATAAGATAAAAGGCTTAAACATATGGTATAGGAACCTAGAGATCATCCTTGAAGATGATAGGTAGTTGGGAGATAGGATAATACACCTACTTGAAACCATGATCACCAAACTATCCACACCAAGCTCCATAAGCCTAATCAATGATGAGGAGTTTAAGCTTAGAGCCACCCTGGTCATGTAATAAGTGAGAATAAAGAGCCAATGATAGACTATATTGGATAATAGTAGGATCATAGACATGATTCTAATAGTAGAGGAAAATATTATTGAAACCAAGAGCATCAAAGAAGCCTTGGGGAGAGATGACAAGGATTTCAAATGCTTGGTAGACCAAGAAGATGGACCCTTCATGGAGCCTATGGTCAATTTGAATATATTTGATGAGCAACACCAAAGGTAAATAAAGATATTTCAAAAACAATAGGGGACTACATCAGCAAAATGGTCTCAAAGTTAGTTGAATTAAGAATATTCCTTTTGTAACTAAACATTGTATAATATTTAAAAATAGAATATTCTTTTGTAAAGGCATGTGAAAATTGTAAATCACATCATCTATGGTTAGTCATTTTAGAATGTCTAAAAGGTTCTCAAATAATTTTAAAAGGACAACCATCCTTAATACTTGACATGACTAATCGACATACCTCATGTATTGTCTATTTAAGGAGTTTTTTCCAATTGTAAGAGAGAGGGTGTTTTGGAGCCAAAACTATTATATAACAGTTGAGGAAATTAATAAAAAGTAAGGAGTTCTACAAAGTTTGTCTACATTTACTTGTGTGAATTGTTATCATGGTTTTTCTCTCATTTGTTTGGTCTTATTATTAGATTTGAAGGTTTCTAATGAATTTTGGATGTGCCTATCTAAGTGCAGAGTTGCTAATTTGTGTTAATGCTAGATTACTTGAAAGTTCTAAGGTTTACTTCATTTTATTTACCTTTCTTGCATATGTGCTAATGTTGTTTGCTTGTAGGGGTGAATTTTTAAAGTGAACTTGTTCCTTAGTTTTAGTATTTTATATTATCCTTAGATGTTTTCCTAATGTGTGATAGGATTTGAGCTTATGATACTTCATATCATATATTGGTTGAATACATGTTTAGATGGAACCTTTACTTTGTCATGATGTTTGGGTTAAATATCAACAACACATCTCTTTATTGCCTTACCCTTCCTTTTGTTCCCCTTTTTTTAATCAATTCACCTCAAATTAGTTTCATTATGAATATTCATATTAGTTTAGATTTAGACTTAGCTTTTGAGCATAATTGACTTTAAATAACATAGATCATCTTTGGAATCAAAAATCAACTATTAAGCCATAGTGGCTCCCAATGACCAACTAATATAAATTTGTGAAATAATCCACTTGTTCTACCTCTATTTCACCAAAGATAATTAGATTATCACAACTTGAAAGTCATGCATTAGATTTATGAATTTAGAAATGAGTAGTGTTTCTTAAATGCTAACAAGCACCTATGGTACATTTGAGGCATTAATAGTACTCCACACTATAAATTTTATCAATTTTTAGATTTCTCCATATGTAGTGAGGGCATGTTTTGGAAACATGTTGTCCACACTTACAAAGTTCTCAGATTGTCTAGACTCATAGTTATATGATTTAAACATACATTTTTGTCAAAATTTTATACATTGGTACCATTTTTATACATAGTTTTAATAAAATTTTATGTTATGTAATGTGTGCCTAATATTGAAAAATCAAATAAATTTAAGTTCAAAATAATTTTAGGGATTGCCATCACCCACCAAGTTAGACTTTTACATACTACATTGAGCCAACTTACTGTAGTAGTTGATTCACTTTTGGTATGGTTGAGGTAATTTTATCACTCAATCTTACCAAGTTTATATGTTGGACATGATTACATCATTCACTGTCATCAAATATATACTATGAGTTGACTTTGTTCACTCATGCTCACCACGTTATAAGTATGATTGGGTTGAGTAGTTGAGTTAATATGAAATTTCAGATGGAAACTCATATTTTATCCAAGGTTATGGGGCATGTGTCCTCCAATTTCTCTCTTTTTATGATATTAGATATATGCACTTTCTAGATTTTATATTTTTCATAATCTCAACTTCAATGATTTATAATTATATATCTTTCAAGTCAAATTGAAAAAAACTAAGACAATTGTATAGATACACATGTATACTCCTATTTTTTTTTAAAAAAAATTTAATCATTTCAATACTTCCAATTTAAGATTATATGCATTGATTATATATTGTATCATGCTCTTAGTTTCAAGTCAGTCACCAACAAAGCAATCAAGTTTGACTCAATTAAGGTAAGGTGTATTATACACACCAAGGTATGAATTCATTTAATTTAAACTATAAATTTCATACTACATTAAAGGGGGGAATGTAGACAATTATTTTAATCTAATATTTCTCTTTTCTTAGTTTTAAAGAAGAGATAAAACTAAAAAGAAGGGCAGTGGTTATGAGATCCTGATAAAAGTGTGTACATTGATCCAAATAAAGTATGAGAAATACTCTTTGGCTTGGGAGGATGACCTGTAAATAAAAAAAACTTAAAGATAACTTGTTCATTAGATAAGTAGTTGGGTGGATTGCCTATCATGAGCTAGATCCTAGAAGAGAGAGAGCTTCCTAGAAGGCTATCAATCCACCTTATTTAAATAATCAAGTTTATAAATGATAAATAAAGGTACTTAAATTAAATAATAGTAAAACATTAAAATTAAGTACAATAATGCTTTGCTATAAATATGATTAAATAAAGTAATAGTTTTCAATGTTAATGCTATAGTTGGTTTGGTCAAAGTTATGATTTTTGTTTGGTAATGAGACAAGGGATAAGAGAAAAAGGTTTGGTTAGGGTTGGTAGATGGTTAAGGTGGTAAAGTTATTAGGATGATCAAAGGGGAAAAGGGGTAAATGGTCAAGGAGGTAAATGGTAATGGTTAATAGGTCAAGAAGGTTTGGGTTGTGAAGAGGTAAATGGTCAAGGTAAATGGGCAAGAGGGTAAATGGTGAAGAAGAAGTAAATGATGGTCAAGAGGGAAAAGGGGTAGATGGTCAAGAAGGTAAAGGGTAAATGAAAATAGGAGGTTAAGGGGTGTAGGTTTAAAGGTCAAGAAAAGAAGAAGGCCCAGGGATAGGTTTGGAGGTCAAGAAAGAAGAAGATAAGATGGTAAAGGTAAATTGAAATACAATAAATAAAACAAATATACCTTATAAAAATGCTTGAAGATGGTTATGAAGATGTTGTTGATGATGAATTACAATTTTGGGAGAGTTTTATTGCTCTAAGATTTTCTCCTTTAAGATGAGTGACCTTGATAATGCTCCCAAACTTGCAAGATGAAATGCTTCAACCAAATACCTCCTTAATGGATGAAAGGGGGGTCATATTTATATCATTTCATGCCAAGAAACATGACAAAGGAGTGTAATAGTGAAATATGGTGCCATTTTTAAAGTGGACTCATAAGTGGGTTAAGGGGATAAGGGTGGTGGGATTCCCACTTCACTAAGTGTGTCTTCCACTTTGATAATGTGTCTCCCACTTTGATAATGTGTCCAAATTTAGTGGAGATAATGCCCATGGACCCATATGAGTTCAAAAGACTTTTCACCAAGTTAATTTATCTTTTTCTAAGGACTTAACAAAGTACCCAACAAACTTTGGCACCATTTTTCAAGTGGGTGTATATATGAGTCAAGGAATAAGGGTGGTGGGATTCTCACTTCATAAATGTGTCTCCCACTTTGCGATTGTGTCAAAAATAGGTGAAGATCATGACCATGTACTCATATGGATCCAAAATACTTTCCACAACTAACTTATGTATTTTCCAAATTACTTAACAAGGAGCCCCACATACTTTGGTACCAATTTTATACATGAGGATAAAATCACATGTTTTAAAATGATCCCATAAGGAAAAATCCACCATACTTCAAAGGGTGAACCCTATGGTGTTTAATGAGGTCATTAAGCACCTTGGATAAAGGTCCCAAGTGGGGTATGTTACCTCACTTTCAATCCATGCCACTTTCCATATCACTTGCCATATCAGTATTGAGTCACCTGCTATGTCGCCTATCATGTCACCTACCATGTCACCATTAATAGTGATAGTGAATAGTGAAAATGAATAATACTTTTGAATAGTGACTTAGAATACTTATTTCAAATGGTACTATTGAATAGTATTATATGAATAGTGATAGGTGAATAGTGTTGTTGGTTAGGTTAAGGAGGTTGGGTTAAGGGTCAAGAAGGTTTAGGGTGGATAGTGACAATGAATAGTAAATAGTGACAGTGAATATTACTTTTGAAAAATGTACCATAATTCAAAGGATAGACCCTATAGTGTTTAATGAGGTCATTAGGCACCTTGGATAAGGGTCTCAAGTAGGGTATGATGTCCCACTTTAAGCCACCTCACTTTCAAGCCATGTCACTTTCTATATCACTTGTCATACCACTATTGAGTAACCTACCATGTCACTTGTCATGTCGGCTACCATGTCACTATGAATAGTGACATGCCATGTCATCATGAATAGTGATAGTGAATAGTAATTTTGAATAGTGACTTGGAATAGTGATTTCAAATAGTACTATTAAATAGTATGATGTGAATAGTGATAGGGGAATAGTGTTGTTGGTTAGGTTAAGAGGTTTGGGTTAAGGGTCAAGAAGGTTTAGGTGGTACCTAGGGTGGGATTGAGGCATTCAAACATCTAGAACTACTTGCATGCAAATTTTTAGTGTCTAAATTTTACCCCTTTTTGTTATATGGCTTTGAATTAACAAGATGCAAAACAAAAATAGATTGGTTGGTTAGAGGTCTAGTTGCTCTGAGTATGGGAGAAGGCATTCCCCCTCAAACTAGGAATCAATGAGGGAAAGTAAAATTGGGTGTGAGTTTGATAAGTGGTTGATGGTGAGTCACCAGGTGTTGAAAAAAAGGGTTTGTCAATTGAAATGAAAACATGCACACAAAATACAACTAAGTGTGATAGCCAATATCACACGAAAACTAAGTTTGCCAATGATGGTAATAATAAAAATCAATTGTAAGGGACTAGTGACCAATGTATCACATGACTAAAACTACAAATGGGTACACCTATTAGTATCTTAGACAAAATTAGTGTTATTTATAGGTATCTAAGCTAGGAAGTGCTGCATTGAAAAACACAAATGGTCTACTTGGGTACCAGGTGGTGAAAAGTTAAATTGTCAACATGGTAAAGTTGCTTAGTGTGGTCAAAAGAACCAAGGCATGATCAATGCAAAGTATGTGAATAGTTTGGGGTAAAAAATGACCAACATCGAAGGGGATGTGGTCAAATTATTGGTTAGTTGGGTGGTTTGCAAAGGTGTAGGTAGGGGTGGTTGAGCTAACTCCATATTCACAAGGAAAGTGGATGTTGCCTATAGATTTTCATGGATGTAATATCTAACAAAACTTTAGGTCAAATGTAGTTCTTAAGTATTAAGGAAAGCAGTGTTCAAATGGGTTCCCCTAATTAGAAATACCACTAGGTTGGGTTTGGTTGAAGGTACATGGATGAAATTATGGTTATGATGCCTAATTAGAAGCACATAAAGTAAGTTAGATAATAAACTTAGATGTGGGAAAAGAGGTAGGAGTCAAGAGACATATGTCTACAAAAACCAATGATGAGGGGATAAGAAGAAAGACATGGTGCATCTTCATTTAGTAAGGACAAAACAAAAATTGAGCTTAGATCAGCTTAAGCAACATAAGCCTTGAAAATACATCACATTAGCACACATGGATTGATTAAAAAAAAAGGTGTTTTGATCATATTATGTCAAGTAAGCTCAAAATGGGTGATAGCTAGTGGGAAGGGAGTAGTTGGAGAGGGAAAAGATAAAAAGAGGACCCATGCACAATGCATAAATACATCAAAATAATAAATGGATGTACTTGAAGCAATGAACTTAAAAAGATTTCATTCATTAAAGAAAGAGAGTGGAGGACATGAAAAATTAGACATGGATATGTACACAGAGCAATACAAACTAGTGACCACACTCTAATGAGGGAGGAGTTAGAATGTGAATGGGATAATATGAGGGAGATCCAAAAAGGGATAATGTAAAGATGGACAAGGATATGGATGAAGTAAGAGTGATAAGATAGTGGGGTCACAGATAAAGCTGAAGTTAGATAAGGATAGATGAATCTAGTCATGGATAAGGAGGTAAAAAAGATCATGAAGAAAAGTGAATGTCCTCAAAGAGGATGAGAAAAATGAAATAAAATGGAGAAATGAGAAGAAAAATAAGTGGTAGAAGATGAGCATGTGAGGAATGTACTAAAAAATAATAGATTAGGGAATTGAAAATGAATTGGAGAGAAGGTTATCAAACATGAAGGGGAAGGGGAGGATTAGAAATATGGTAGGACATAAAAGGATTGAAAATAGGCCTAAAAGAAAAATAGACCAAGGAGAAAATAGTTTGGTGATAAAAATCAAAAACAAGGAAACACATGAAAGAAAAGGAAATATGAGGAAAATAGATTAGAATGAGGATAGAAAAAGGATGATAGGAGAGTGAAGAATCAAGTGGTATCGTGACCAAGTAAGCATGGATAAGAGAAGTGATGATAGGCAAGGAGAGGAACAATGAAGCAAATTAGATAGAAGAATTAGAGAAAATAATGAGATGGAAGATGGGAAAGGGTTTAAGAAAAATGAGGGAAAGTAAAGGATGGGTGGATAAGAAGGTAAAGAGATAAGGTACGTGGAAAATAGCTTGTTATAAGAGATTGACAAGATGAAAAGTAGTGAGGTGGTGAAGGAATAGGGGAGATAAAATGGAAAATGGATGAGAGGAAATGGAATAACTGAAGTAATAGAGAAACACAATGAAAGGGAATGAGATGAAAATAAGAGATGAAGATCAGGGATGATAAGAAAAAAAGGAAGGAAGAAGTAAGGGGGTTGGCAAGGATATAAATCATGAACACTCACATAGATGCAAAATAGAAGTGTGGATAGACATGGGAAGAAGAAAAGGGGAATGCAAAATGAAAAATGCAAAAGTCTGGAATAGATAAGAAGAAAAGGGAAATTATGAAAGGATTCTCAAAGGATAAATACTAAGTAAGAAACTATTTGTGGAGGGAAAAAAAAAGATAGAAAAGATGAAAGGGTGAAAATAAACCAAACAAGAAGAATGGAAAATGGGAAAGGTGGGAATAATGTAAAATGGAAAGAAAATTGTGGCATGCATAAGAATAACAGTGGGATGCATAAAAAAATAAAAGAAATAAGAAGCATGCAATATGTAAAAGATGGGAAAGAGGAAAACAAAAACTAAGAATTGGAATGAAAATGGCTTAGAAGCAGTGGAAGAGAAGTAAGAAGATGGTAGAAAAGAAGATAAAGATGTAAAAATTTCCATCAGTGTGCAAGGGAATAGGATGATGTGGAATTAGTGAGGAAAAGAGAGTGATGAAGAGGGTATGACAAATTTACAAGGGTAAGGGGAAATGATGAGGATGGTGAAATAAGACAAAGGAGATAAAAGGCAAGGTTGGTAAGAAGAGGAGAGAGACAAAAAATAGAAAAAGTGGGTGGGGGATTGAGTAATGAAGCAAGCATAATAAATGTAATGAAAGGTGATGGGGAGGCCAATGAAATGGAGTAGATGGTGGCTTTATAGGAGATAAGAGAGGTAGATAAAGAAGGTTGTCAGTCCTTGTTTTAGAAAAGATTGACAAGATGGAAAAAGTTTTAAAAGAGATTGACAAGTTGGAGGTAGGGATATGGTGAGGAGATAGGTAGATAAGTGGAGGACAAAATTTTAGGTGAGAAGGGAAAATAAAATGAGGGATGTAGTTGAGCTGACCTCAGTAATTGAGTGCTACCTACATAGTCCAAAAATACCTTAGATCAATGTAATTCTCCCATAAATGGGCGAAAAACAAAGAATAAGTATTAGATGATGTGAAAATATAAGGATGCTAAGAAAAATTCAAAGCTTCCCTGAAGTAGGACACCCTAAGAAAGAGAGCATTGCTAGCAATGGAAATTAGTGAGAAGAAAAAGGGGATCATAATTATTTATTAGTCTATGAGATACCTTTAGAAGTTAAGTATTGCCTATATAGTCCATGGACATCAAGCCAATGCAATTCAACACATGTTGGTTAGTGGTGTTCAAAAAGGTTGCCCCAATTTGATGTACCATAGGGTTGAGGTTGGGTTGATGGAGAAGGTTTTTAAAATGGAGAATTTGGGTTTTGGTGAGGGTGATGGTGAGAGTTTTTGGCTTAGATTTCTCAAAAAAATGGTAAGAGCATATGGAAAATGTGCTTGCATAACAGTGAGAGCAATGGCTAGAGATCAATGAATAGTCACCATGATGATCCCACATACATTAGGATGAGAAAACATGCATGGGCAAGGGAGGATAAATAATAGGTTAACATAATGCTAATCACCACAAATTTTCATCAATGGAGCTAAGCCAAAGAAGAGGTGCCTTCATGAGGAGGCAATGACTTCTAAAATTGTGTGAGGGTATAAGCATAGTGATGGCATCTATCATTATGAGTTGAGTTTTAGAATATGGGAATCTATCAGGAGCTGCATTACCTCTTTGGAAAAAGTTCATCATTGCTATAAGCTAAGTTTTATGGGTAGTAATGAAGTGATGACTTACAGATATTATCTTTGAAGGTTTAGCAGATTCCATGTGTTAGAAAAATAGTAGTGTGGTGAGTGATATAGTATGGAATATGCCTTACTCAAGAGATACATAGCTAGTTTAGGAAAAAGGTGTCCATGTTTGCATCCTTTGTCTCAATACCTCAGAACCAATGACCTTGGGTTCCAATAGAAAAGGCCTTGCCAGTAGGAAGTTGTATGACCCAGAATATTATGTATATAGCTAGATAAGATAGGGAAAAAGTTTACAATGACTCAAAAGAATTTTAGGTCTATGAGGACCACAAGATGAGATTCTAAGAAATTTGATTTAGATTAGATGATAAGGATATCAATTATGGGTGATAAAAATAAATCATGACCATGCATAATAACTTTATCAAGATGATCAGTCAGATCAAAGGCTACGTGTCTACAAAAAAGGTAAGTAGATATGACCATTTGAAGTGGGGAAATCACCCTCAACCAATCCATGGAGGGAATCCTCATTGTCCAAGGGGACACACATTGAGGTAATGATAGGCATTATCAATGAAAGTATAACAACTAGAGTGGAGGGAGGAAATGGCTGCGATAACTAAGCCAGGTGAAAGACCTAGAGTGGAATATGATTCCCATCTTATGGGGAGGAACATGGAAGAGGGGAAAAAAATATGTCCCCCCTAGTGGAAGTCAAAATCGGGAATGTTTTTGAGTCTATCTCAATAAGTAATCATCAAGGAAGATAGCTCGACACAGTTTCAGATTCACTAAATAATTAGTGTAATACTTAAGTAAGAAAATAATGTATGTATGTTCATTAGGCAATCTGTGTGTAATTTTATTACTTTTTATGTGTCGTGCAACACCTCACACCCTAAATAAAATATTACATACTTTGATGTTATTATGCTTATGGCTATGAAGATGGTCATGATTATGGTTATTTTAATCTCGCTTAAGGTAAAGCATACGAGGTAAGGCAACAAACAACACTGTATGGTAAAGTGAAGAGTATAATCAAGGGACAAATGTCATAATGAAAATATCAACTAAGCACATTAGGCTAAGAAGAGGGTGAAATGATTCTTATTTGATAAGGACTAAAAATAGACATGAAGTGGGGTTGGCTTAATGAATCTAAGCCCTTCAAATGCTTTGCATGAGTAGTCATTAGTTGGTTGAAATGTGTCTTGTCCACATAAGGTTAAGTAAGCTCAAGAATCCATTAAATATAGTTTAAAGTTGATATGGATGAAAATAGAACCCTATTGTGAGATTAACATGCCTCTTCTAGAGGTGCCTAAAGAGAAGGTTATAAACAAGTCTATGCCAAAATTGTGTAGAATGATCGATGCAATAAGTCTACTTGTGAATGTCAATTGTGGCTTCCACCTTATTATGATTTTTGAGAATCGACTACAACTTTCATGATATTTATTTGCTTTTGCTTTGATCTTGATAATAGGTCTCTTGCTATATTGTTTTATATGGGAAACTGATTGATGTGGGAAGCTTCCAAGAAATTGCTATGGTTTTTGATAAATGCTTGAATTATCCATCCTTCAAGGGAGTGGTCTAAGTTTATATTCTTTGTTTAATGCTTTTAATATCTATCCTTCAAGGGAGTAGTCTACCTCATATTTGGCAATTTCAATTAAATTTTCAATAGCTATCATTTAAAAGATCAATCTATGAATGCTAGGAATGACCCATGATTGTTAGTGATAGGAATTTTGTTACTTTTATTTGATTTTTCTTGACATAGACTTACTTAAGATGATGTAATGGTGCACATCTATGAAGGCAAATCTAGAAGCATAAGAAGGTGGACTAGGTGTTAAAAATGTTTAAGTGACAAAGATCATGGGGATCCATCTTGAAAAGGGGTGGAAACCACTATGAGAATCATGCCATGGGTAGAGATGTGATACCCATTTTTCAAGATAAGGTATTGTTGATGAAAGATAATCATATGAATCAATTTTAATTGATTGCCCCTAAAATAGGGAGATGAATGTAGGTTGACATCAAGGAATAATCTTAAGTTGAAAAAAAGGTATACTCGATCCTTCTTAATAAAAGAATAGGTGCAAATGTAAAGCATTTTGGGGCTAAGGTTTTAAGTGGCCTTCAAGAGAAGACAATCGATAAGATCCTGATCTATACTTATGGGTTATGATATAAGTTCCAATCAAATTGAAAGCAAACTTGCCTCTCTTGATTTTCTCCATATTTGTGACATGTTGATTTTCCTTTAGGATGAAGTCTTTGATATTGAAATCTCACACCTTGAGGCATTTTTTATAGGCATGCTTGATACACTCTTGATAGACATGGAGATGGGTAAGGGATTCTAGACAATGTAGACACCTAAAACCCATACTCAATGGTTTTTAGTGTCACCCTACCCTCAGAATGATAACTAAGTTTGTTAATGACCTTAACATTCCAAAACCCACTTTTTTATTCACCTTTTACTTCACCCTTTTTAAGCTTTTTTGTTTCTAACCCATGAACTACCAATGGTTAGACCTAGTTGCTAATGGTTACCCCTAACCATTTATAGTTAGGTAACCCTTTTTAGCTTTAAAACTTTAAACCATTACAGATCTTTAAGCAAGATTAACAAATTTAGAAATGACAACTTATCTTTAAAATGAAGCTTTTAATGCTATGAAAATAGGAAGCTTTACCCTTGATCAATTTAGTAACTCTCTCTCATTCCATTTAGAAACTTTTACCTATAAAAGAAGCAAAAGAATAATAGAGCAAGGATATTCTATTATCAATAATCAAGTATTTAGGATTTCTTGTAGGTATTTAGTGTCTATATCAGTGGGAAAACATCTTCATTTGAGACTTGAAACTCTACCAAAATCATACTAGAAGGTCAAAGCACCGTTACTCTAGCCATATCACTTTAGACTTATTTCACTTGGTGATAAGTATTCTATGTTTATTTTCTATGATTTATCTAATTTTAATATCAATACCTTAATTGGTCCTCCTATACCCCACTTCCCATATTCCATCCTCGTACCTAACCTCTGTTTGACCAAAATCTAATATGTACTTATTGTTTTATTCACTTTGAGATTTTACACAAGAAACCACCAATGGTTTTCCTAACTGCCAATAGTTCACCTTAATCATTGACAATTACCTAAACATCGATGGTTTACCCTAACCACTGATGGTTCCCTATGTAAAAATCTTCTAGCAAGTAATTTGACCGTTCTGTATCCAATCAAATGTCACTTTCTATGTTTCCCTTTGATCATAGAACCCTTTCTAATTTTTTGGACTAGACCCCGGCCCTCTCAACATTAAATTTGATCATTTTTATTTTATAAAAATGTTATCATTTCATTTCTAGCAAACATTTATTTTCTTACCATTACATTCAAGTACTTTTTGTTATCATACTTGATTGTTATTAAAAGTGGATTGATAGCCTCCTATTAGGCCTTTTTATTCTTAGATCTAGAACACGCTAGGTAGTCCACTCAACCAACCATCTAACTAACCCCTTTTCAAGTCTTTGTGTTACTTGTAGGTTATTCCTTCCTAGCCAAAGAGGAGCTCCCACATTCATCTAGATTCACATGTACATTCTACCAGGTATTCTTCTATACACCTTAATCACAACATTTCTTTTATCTACTTTCAAAACTAAGAAATGGGAGAAATAAATTAAAATATTTTGGTATGCCCAGTGGGACCCTTGAGTTTTTTTGGGTTCATAGATGTTCTATAAAATTTAGTTTGAAATATTGAAATTCATTTAGTTATCTTTCATTCTTTCTTTATATAAAGCACACACACACACACACACACACACACACACACACACACACACACACACACACACACACACACACACACACACACACACACACACACACACACACACACACACACACACACACACACACAGCTCCAGGATTAGGAGTGCATCTTCATATTGAATTTAGCTATTCTATTTGTATTGAAAAGATATCGAAAAATTTCTTTTTGGTTGAAATTAAGTGCATTCATTGGTTGCCTACTTGTTTTAGCCCACCTATTTTAATTAAAAGTATCTTGAATTAATCATAAAACACTTATGTTACACGACCAAACCACTTCAAAATAAACACATCAAAACTTACTTGAGACAAGGCCCATTGGTATTTCATCACCCTTTAGATTACCTTACCCCACCCAATGATCCCAATTGGATTTCATAACCAAGGGGAGAACCCACTCTATTCTCTGGTAGAGTATAAACTCTAGACAAATGGCATATATTGGCTAAGTGGCCTAGCTCAACTTTATGTTCATCAAGTGTAGAGAGAAATCCCCTAGTACTAAGCCACATACTTGGTCCAGTGAAGATTATTTTGAGCACCAAAATTCAACCTAAAACCATCCTTAGATTGCTCTTCTAGAACCTAATTTACAAGCCAAATCTTCTTTCACACTTTAAGGAATAAGCCAAAAGTGATTTAAAAGCAATCCTAGGATTAACACACTTGTATTGAGTGCATTGGTTGCTTTGATTTATTTTTGGTTACTCTTTGTTTGAGGTGTGAGTGTTATTGTAACTTTCTTCTGATTTATCATATGGTCTTTACCATACAACAACTATGAAATCAAACTAATCAACCACCTTCATCCTCTTCTTCCTCCATGGAGTATAATTCTAATGATGGAGGGTCACCTCATCTTTCACCTCCCCATACCATAATCCTAGTTGTATCTGAAGGTGATCTTGAATTCACCACTTTTATTGATAACAATCAAGTAGATCTTCAACACTACCTTAACACCATGCCCCATTGGTCTTCCCTTTATTTGGTTCCTCATACCAACCCTCCTTATGGAATGCATTCTCATATTATGGTGGGTTCTACCTCAAATGAATATTTGATAACCCCACTTCATCTTCTTTTAGTATTCCATCTACCACAACCCAAACTAACTCAAATGTTCCACCTCCAAGCAAACACCTCCTACCACACCCCATACTTCACATGTGGATTCATCCTAACCTTTGGTTACCTATACCCCACTTACCATGGGATTGTTTTCTACCCCTACTTTATCCCTTCATTTAGCCTCAACAAATTTACCTATCTCTACCTTGTTATAAAATATGGTGCTTTCTATACCACAATCCCTCCCACCTATCCTCACTATAGTCACCACTCAACTTCAATCTACCACACCTCAGCTTGTTGCCTCAACCATACCTACTTTTGTTCTCTAACAAATAGCTGATCTAACCTAACAATCTAGGAATATACCACCTTCTACCCAACCATTTGTGTCTATCAGCTCATATGTGGCCCAATCTCAACCATTTTCTACTCCCTATAAATATTTTGCCTCTTTAATGCCTTCCACCAACTACCCTTATATACTAGTTGCTTAGCCCCAACATAATACACCTCCCAATTATGCATCTTCCCAACCTCAACTAGATCTGATTAAGATGCTAATGGATAAAATGACTAACTTGGAGTAATCAATTTATGGGTCTAATAAGCTCTTATCCTAGGACCAAATTTGTAATGAACCAATCCACCCATCTATTTCCATTCACTCTTATCCTCCTCAATGGGAATTACCCAAATTTTCCAAATTTCAAGGCAAGGAGGACCAACAATAACACCTCAGAGCACTCCATCACTCATGTTACTTGAGCACATATGATGATGCTCTCCTCCTTTGAACTTTTCCAATGTCTTTATCATGACCTACCTTAGATTGGTATAGAAATCTCCTGACTCATTCCATCTTCTCCTTTTCCCAACTAGCCCAAATCTTTTTGAAACATTTCTCCATTAACATAACCAAAAAGGTTTCCATCACTAACCTTTATTCCATAAAACAATATGAGGATGAATCCATTATTGATTTTGTAGCTAGATGGGGAGGTCTCATCAACCAACTTTATTTTACCTTAACCCAACCTAAATTAATTGAACTATTCTTTAGGGGTTGTGCTAAGCATAAAGTACCCACTCTTCAAGTCCAAAATTTCCAAACGTTTGATGAATCATTCACCATGACATGAAAACTTGAGAACTATGCCATTGATGAGGGAAAACTAAAATTAAAGAATAAAAATTCCACTTTTAAACATAATGATTCTCCCTCAACCAAAACCACCAATCAACCTAATACCAAGGAAAAAGCTTCTCCAAATTTAGTGGTTTTGAAAACTTCTCCACTACCAACTGTCACCCAATCTAATCAAAACAACTCTCCAAAACCTTCTTGTCAACAAAATTGAACCCAAAAATAAGCCACTCCAAAACATTATACTACCATTAGGGAATCATATGCATCTATTTTGGATAAAATACTTGATGCCAATCTTATCCAACTTCCACCAATCAAACAACCTCAACAATTTGATTCTTCTCGCCCTCTACTTGGATAGTATAATGAAAATAACCATTGTGATTTTCATGAAACCATTGGACATGACATTAATAGATGTAATACCTTTAAAATTCTTGTCCAAAATCTCATTGATAGTGGAGAGTTGGTATTTGATAACCCCAATGCTCCCCTTAACCAATCTCTAGACATTTTTTGAAAGCATTTTCTAAATCACCCTCCTTCTATATAGTTTCATGATAGTAATCCTAAATCATATAACTCCCAGGAAGCACATACAATCAATGTTATCAATAATGTGCCCATTGTTGAGGAAAATGCTACGTCTACCACCTGAATAGAAGAAATCAATTTACCATCCATTCCTTCTAAGACCCAAATAGAAGAACTCATTACCCCTCTTTTTCCAAGTATTGAAACCACAACCTCATCTGCTCCTTCTTTGACATAAATACCCAAAGATACCATTATTGATTTAACCAATTCCTCCAGTTTCCCTATCCAAATGGAATAATCACCTACTTCTTTGAACATTTAGGCCAAAATAGAAACCTTATCCCTTCCCTCCTTTGACAACACCAAACCAACCTCTTTTATGCCTCCTTTGGAAACCATTACACAAGAATCCATTACATTGTCCACCCAATCATCACTTTTGGAACCACCTACCAATATCAAAACCAAAATCATACCTTCCACCACAACCCTTCCTTCTTCTCCACCTAAGGGCTTATTCTTTGAGACTAATAATCAAGGAATTTTACCCATTTATAAGCCCTTCTCAAGGTTATTTACAAGTTTTGAATTTACATCCTAACGTAACTTTGATCGAGCCACCTTTTGGCATTGACCAGATCTTCCTTGCACTTGCTATCACCCCTTCACCAATTACCTCTTCTAAAGTCACAAATAAGCCATCTCAAATGCCTCTACTTAAAATTTCCAATTCACCCCATGTTTCTTCCACCAAACCAATCAATAACTTGGGGATTCTTCCCACACCTAGTCCCTCTCACCCTCCTTTAAGATTAGACTTAACTCCCTCAAGCTCACCAAAGCCAAATCCCATCAAGTCCATTAATAAGGAAGTCTTACCCAAAACCTTACCTTGAATAAATCCCATACCACCTCCTTCACACCTACCTTCTATATTGGGACCACATCCTTCCACTATCAAACCATCTTCTTCGTCTACATCTTTAATCACCAAACCCTCTAGTCCTTCTTCCTTCTTAACCAGCTTGTCCCTATCTATTCTCCCACTAGTAACCAAACCTTCATCATAAAAAATTTATACATCTAAATCTTCAACCCATAAGCCAATCATATATAAGCTAACCCAACCACACCAATCAACCAAAATTACTCCCCAAGCATTGTTTCCATGAAGAGATCAATCCTAAAACCTACCCAAACTTTACTGAAATCATGTACAACCATTTTGTAAAATTTGTTTCAAACCTCCTCTATCATCTTACCCCCAATCAAACCATTTGACCCATCTCATCCAAAGCCAACTTGGTTCAATGATAACTCGATTTGTCTTTACCATAGGACTTTGGGGCATGATATAGAGAATTATAGGGCTCTCCAAGCACTTGTCCACAATATTTTAGATGAAGATGAACTATTAAAATAAACTCAAGTGCCTAATCCATTACCTAACCCACCTATTAAATCAACTCCTTTCCTCTCACCTAGTAATGAAGGAGAAGAACTAAATAAAGTTCCTAAACCCCTCATTCATACCATTTATATGGTGACCCATTCTCAAGCCCAATAGAAGGATAAGGAGAAATCCAAAGTTTCCATCCCTTAGACTTATCCTTCAACCTCTTAACCCATTGACCAATATCAATTTCTTCACCATCACCATCATAATCATCCAAACCTAAGGTCTCCGTTTTGGGAGTTTCACCTTCCAATCCCACTACATTCATCCAATGGCTCATGTTGAAATAATTTCACCAAATGTCAACCAAAATGAGCCTCTATAATCTAATCAGTACCTTACCCCAACATAATCAAGAATTAATGGAATCTTTGCATTCCATATAGGTCTAACCAAATGATCCATAACCTCTTGCCTCCTTTATTGGAGTTCTTTGCCATTCTACAAGCATCACCTTCCAAGATTTTGAGATTCTACCCTTCTAAGAGAAAGATTTAGATCCCCCCTATTCATCAACACATACATTAATCAAAATCACAAAAAATTAGTAATGATTTATGGGGGAGTGAGCATCAACATCATCTCATCCCATGCATATGATCAGTTGAAATTGCCTAAAAACATTATTTTTGAATGCTCAATGGTCCTTCTCTCTTTCAACAATACCATGGCCACCACGTTAAGGACCATTGTTCTTCATATCCATTTGGGACGTCATACCATTCTTGAGATATTCTATGTCATTAAAGGTGAGTTCCAATACAATGTATTGCATGGATGTCCTTGTATCTGAGCTATGCATTGCACCCCTTCTACCATGCACTGATGTGTTAAGTTTGAGCATGAGGATAAAATCATTACAATCAAAGATGATACATGTCCTTTTGCCTCTTTTAACATGACATATTGGCCCAATTATGTTCTCATTCCTTCTTCATATCCCTTACCATCCAATTCAAATCAAACACCTACACCAACCTAGAACTTCCATACTTATACCTTCAATGATGATGAAGCATCAACAAGCTCAACCATTCCCTCTTCTCAAATTTTGGTTGAGGACCCATTACAATCCACTTTTCAATGTCTCTTCCTTAGAGAATATTAAATTTTATCTTTGGATGTTCTTCCCACTCTACATGAATATGGGAATCTCCAAAGTGACCCATCTTATGATCCCAATATCAGATCCATCATCCCCTTTGGTCTCCATAAAAATTGAACCAATTTTGTCTATGGGATACTTGACCAACCACTCCTCATTCCCACCACCACTCCATACATTCAACCTTTCACATCCAATTTTTATTATCTGAGTAATCCATCTAACTTTTTTATCAACATCATTAGTTTAGGCCTACTAACATATCAATAAGGTGGCAAAGCTAAAACCCTTCCTCTCATCTACCCTAAGATGAGTAGCCATGATTCACCCACCATTCACACCATCTAACATCAAGATGATGATTCCATCCTCACCTACCTTGGTGTAAGGGATTCTTCTATCCATAAATCTCTTCCTCCTAAAAACTAAACTATGTTAAATAAATCAACTATGAACATTAATTTGGGTACCTAGGAGGATCCTCATATCATCAAGATAGGCAAATCTATGACTCTTAAGAGAACCAAGCTTGTCCTTCTTTCCTTCATGACCATATCATAGTATTTTCTTGGTCTTACCAAGACATGCCTAGAATCGACCCTTCCATTACTCTCCATAACATCATTACCCATCTTGAAGTTAAGTTGGTTTGACAAAAACTTTGTCATATGCATCCCTAAATAACTCTTCTTGTTAAATAAGAACTTCAACATCTCTTATCTATTAAATTCATCCAACCCATTGACTATACAATATGGGTTTCTAACATCATTCCTATTACCAAACCTATAGGGGGCCTTCACCTCTACATTAACTTTTGTGACCTTAACCTTGCCTACCCAAAAGATGACTTCCCTTACCTAACATCGACCAAATTATTAATCTCATGACTAGCCACAAAATGATATCCCTCATAAATGGTTTCTTAGGATATAATCAAATCCTGATCACTCCTATAGATCAACATAAAACCTCATTTATCACTCTATGGAGAAATTTTTGCTATCGGGTCATGCTCTTTGGAATAAAGAACACTAGAACCACTTATTAATGGGCCATGACCTATATCTTCCATGATATAATCCATAAGATTGTTGAGGATTATGTTGATGATCTCTTGGACTAATCTAAGCATCACAAAGATCACCTTACTATTATTGCAATCACCCTTGAACTCTTAATCCACTATCATGTCAGGTTTAATCCTAAGAAGTGCATCTCTAGGGTCTTATTAGGAAAACTACTAGGATTTATCATTTTCATTCATAAAATAGAAGTAGACCCTACCAAATTTAGAACCATTTTGGAGATGCCTCCTCCTACTAACTTGAAACAAATTTTTAGCATGCAAGGTAAACTTAAGTCAATCTAATGCTTTATCTCTCAGCTTTTTGATCGTTCTCAACCTTTTCACCACATCCTAAAGAAATATGTCTCCTTTAAATGGAATCATGAATGTTAGTAAGCTTTTGATGCAATCAAGGAATATCTTCTTTCTTCACATGTTATCATTCCCCCTAAGAAAGATCAAACCCATTATCTATACATTTTTACCACTGATCATTCCTTGGGAGCCATGCTCACTCATCATAGCAACCAAAATAAAGACTAGGTAATTTATTACATCAACCATACCTTGATCAAATATAAAACTCGGTATACCCATCCTAAGAATCTTTTCCTTGATTTAGTCTTTGTCACCTCCAAACTTTGCCATTATCTCCTTAATCACAAAATCTTTATCATCACTAACATTGACCCTCTCAAGTACATGCACTTTAAGCCATATCAAAACCAAAGTATGGTAAAGTGGCTCATGCTTATGGTTGAGTTTGATCTTTATTTTCTCCCACAAAAGTCCATCAAAGGAGAATTTATTTTTGACCAATTAGTAGAAGCCCCTCTACCTAATAAGAAACACTTTCTACTTACCTTCCCAGATGAATCTATAAAAACTCTTTCTTTAGAAGATCTCACCTATCAAATGACCATGTTTTTGATGGCTCTAAATTCCAAAATGATGGAGAGGTGGCATGATTCTCATTCCATTTAATGGAGAACCTCTTCCCTTTCATTTTAATCTTGACTTTGATTACACCAATAACATGGCTGAATATGAACCCTTAGTCAGAGGTCTTCAAACTATTGTGGCTTTGGGGATCAAAAGAATTAACATCTTTGGAGATTCTCAACTTGTCATTAACTAAGTCACATGATCTTATCAATGTAAAAATGATGTTCTCCTAAAGTAAAAGCAACTTGTGGACACACTCTTGGCTTTATTTGATCATTATGATATCCAATCTATTCCATGATCAACAAACAAATTTATTGATACCATGGTCTCTCTTGCTTCCCCAATACTATCTTAACCCACTGAATCCAAACTATTTGTCACCATCCACCATTTTTTTTCCACATCTTATCTTATTTTTTATTTTCCTACCATTTTTAGAGTGGATACATCCTTTTGTGACACTTGGTATACCCAAATGTTTGATTATCTTAACCTTGGTGTTCTCCCTCTTAATCTTTCAAGGAATACCCAAAGATATTTCATCCAAAGAACCTCTCATTATATCATACTAGGAGGCATTCTTTATAAGCAAGGCTTTGATAGCCTTCTTCTTTGTTGACTTCATAACCATGAATCCTCTCATGTCATTAAAGAAGCCCATGATGGCATTTATGGGGGACATTTTATTGGTATGGTTGTCACCAAGTGTATTATTTTCCTTGGCTACTATTGGCCCACACTTAACCAAGACTATTTTGACTATGTCAAAAAATGTGTAAAATGTCAACAACATATCAACCTTCATCATGTACCTTCTCATAGTCTCTAAGTTTCTCAAGACTTTTAGATTTTCTCATAGTGGGGTCTTGATCTTATCAGGGAAATCAATCCCCACTCTTCACAAAAACATCAATATATCATCATGGCCATATACTATCTCACCAAATGGGTGGAATCCATCTCTCTTATATCAACCAAGGTTGAGAAGATCATCAATTTCATTAATCACCATATCATTTTCCACTTTGGTGTCCCTTATAAAATCATTACTAATAACAATAAGTCTTTTAAAAATAAAAAATTCCAAGTACTTTATGACTCTTTTGGCATTGATTTAAGCTTCTATTCACCTTATCATATATAAGCTAATGGAAAGGCATAAGATTCCAACAAAACCCTCATCAAAATACTCATCAAGGTGGTTAGTGCTTCTAGGCAGGATTGGTACCTCTACATCCCATTCGCTTTATGGTCTTATCACACTACTATCTGAACTACCACGGGGGTTACACCTTTCTCCCTCATCTATGGAGCTGAGGTAGTTCTACCTCTCAAAGTTTAAATTCCATCTCTTTATGTATCCTTATGTGATATCCTTTTTGAGAATGATTATCACCAAGAATGCCTCGTATGACTAGAGCTTCTTGGTGAACATCACTTGGCCACACTCAATCATCTTCATGTATATCAAAATTGAATCAAACATGCCTATAAAGAACATTTAAAAAAGCAAGAATTCAACATTGGTGACCTTATCCTTAAATAAAAATAACATGTCACCAACATGGAAAAGACCAAGAAGGGTAAATTCTCTTTTAATTGGTTAGGACCTTATATTATAACCCATAAGTATGGATCTGGTACTTACCATTTATCCTCTCTCAAGGGAAAAGTAGATCCTAAGCTTATCAACATTTCACATTTGTGTCCTTTTCATTGTTAACAAGATCACACTCATTTCTATGTCTAACTTAAGATCATCCCTAAGATCATGAGATTCTACCCTTCCTTTCAATTACATTTCATCTTTGAGATAATTGATTTCAACATAGAACCATGTGATTTATCTGTCAAAAATATCTACCCCTAATCTTAAATATGTGTATCACAACTCTACCTATAACATGGTTCTCATTATTACTTTTTATCTTTCAATATATGGAATCCTTGGTCAATTATTTCTCAAACTCTTCCTCCCATTTATCATTTACCTCTTGTGCAAAAGTATTACCTCCATAAGGGTATATCCTTGGGCCTCATATACTTTTCCATGCCAAACAAAATTATATTCCAAAACATTATCCTTAAAATAAATGCAGACTTCTCCCTTAAAGGATAGTTGCCCATATATTCCCAAATTGCTTAAAAATATATTGCTCCTTTGAATGACAACTATAAAGTCAAAATTTTAGACCACTCCCTTGAAATATGGCTAAGAAAAAGTAAAAAAAATATTTGAAGCTTCCCATATAGATTAGCTTCAATCACCTACTCAAAATAAATAAGACACATCTATCAAAATCAAAATAAGTAAGCTAAAATTGGCTCTTATATATGGAATTCATAGACTTCCTACATTGATCAGTCTACATATTATTCTATGCTATACAATTGTCTATTACAATCCTGTGGTCAGCTATAGAATGGGTAAGTTAACCCACATGAGGTTAACCCTTAAAACATTTAACCTTCACCCATATTGCATTCATTTCTATCTAAACTCAAGGGATTATGATCTTACTTGATACCACTAATGTATTGTATCCACTACTAGATTTGGTTCTTCCAATCCTGATGTACCAAGTTTCTCTTATACTCCCCATACTTCATCATGTTAGGTAACTGGCCAAAATTTAATATAAATCATCATAATCATCCTAACAACATTAAACATACACATATTAATCATTAACATAATATCCATAATCATAATCATAACAATAAACATCATCATTATCATCAAGTGATCATACAATAGCCTCATAATATCTAATCTCCTTAATGATAGCATTATATCATTGTAAACACATCACACATCCTAATAATCATTAATATCACTATCATCATAATCACATGAAAACTAACATGTCATAATCCATCTCATACTCACCATAACCATGATAAACATAAAAATCATCCTCATGATCATAAAGCCTCCATAAGCATATAACCTCTAATAACCACTACTCTTTGTCATAGAGTATCCCTCTCTTGGGTTATTGACATAAGGCTAGCCTTTACCCCATGATGAACCTACCTATTATGTAGAATCTACCCACTGATGTATTGTATCCACTACTAGACCGTTTCTCTTATACTCCCCATACTTCATCATGTTAGGTAACTGGTGAATACAATAGCCTCATAATATCTAATCTCCTTAATGATAGCTACATATCACATCCTCAAAACTAATTTCACTGCTCCTGCTCCTCCTCTAATAACCACTAATGTCATAGAGTATCTCTCTCTTGGGTATTGACATAACCACCTAAGCAACCTATCCCTAGGTTGCTATAAGGGCTACCAATATCTAGTCACCTCCACTTTCACCTTTTGCTTATGATAGATCAACATACATAGGCCCCTATTCATTATCTCCCCATCCAAAGTTGGTATTTGCATACCTAGTTTGGTACTAGCTTGTGTATCTCTCAGTGGCTCTAGCATCATCAATAAGAGCTATAATTGGTAGCTCCTCAAAATCTAGTAACCCCTCCTCTAGATATGGATCTAACAAGTCCTACTCCACATCCTCCCTCTTATAATGAGGCACATCTAGAGGTATATCCTATAAAAGACCAAACTATCTCCTGACCCAATCAACTAGGATCCTCTCAATCTCTATAGTGATAGGGTATGATACTTGTATTCTATTTATATCAACCAATCTAAATATGTCCTCCATATGATGTCAGTCACAACCAGGCTATCCAACTAACCCTAAAAACACTCCACATCTCTAGTACCACTTCTTACTCCTAAAAGTGCAAGGTCTCTATACCATGACATGAAACCAACTCTATAATTTATAGGTGTGAATCCATCCCATAGTAACCCAACCGGTCTCAGCATATATATGTGCTCATATACCCAATAGTGTTGCATGAACCCAATGTTGATGCCATAACATCTCCTCACTCTAAATTCGTAGAGATCCTTGTAGATCTATATCAATAGTATAGGGGCCCATATAAAAACCATACCTCTATATAGCATCTCTATCAGCACTCCTATTAAAAAATAATGGAATCAACCACTGTTCAAGTCCAACATAATGAAGAAAGAGATCCCTATCATGATCATAGTCATCAAAAACCTATCATCTTGGTACTTCTAATATAACAACCTATAGCACAAACCCCCCATGTTAAATTTAGCCTCCTATCAATCATCACCAAATCACTACTCTATAAAATCCTCTCACTCCTCATTCTTTATATGGTAAATTGGTTCCCCTCAAATCAATATTTGTGTGATCTTATGGATTTCATCTAGTGAAATGGACATCTCACTCATCAGGAGTAGGTAGCTATTTGTGGTTGGGTCCCATCTCTTGATGAGGGCCACAATCATAGCTACATCTCACAACAAGTGTTGATACTGATGCATGGCCCCTAGGCCAACTACCTCCATCTATTGCCACTCTACATTTATCATATAGTCTCAGCAGTCTATGAATATCTTAACGGCCTAGTACCTCATTTGGATGTGCTCATGTGGCTACACAACCAATCTAACACTATTAAACTTTCCACATTAATCTCTTCAATCCTATCCCTCCTACCTAACTATTCCAAAACCCCCTAACACATTGCCACCTATGCCTTAAAACACTTTTTTGACATGAAAATCCATCTAACTCATCAAATTAATGTATGTTTTCAACCTATCTACCGCTTTTCCTTTCCACCATATCATCCTAAGCTAACCCATTCACCCTTTCCTACCTTTTTGCTTTAGAGATTAGCCATTTATTGGCTAATTATCAATGGTTCAGGGAACCATCGATGGTTCTAGGGTCTATATGACCCCCTCATTAACCATCAATGGTTAGGGTCTAACCTTTGATGGTTACTAAGTATAATCATTGGTAAAAAATGCTACTACCTTTTTCTGAACCCAACACCCAATCTCCTATAAAACATCTAATCTACCCTAATTTCCTACTTCCTTCCACATTATTTACCAATTTTTCCTACCTAATCCCACTACCCCTTTATTTTTTCCCCTTATTTTGTCAAACTCAACCCCTAGGGCATCATATCCTACCTATCTTGTTTTCCCCACCATTTTATCCTATCTACCCTTTTATATCCTTTTCCTATCTACAAATTGTACTTATTCTAGTCAATTTAAATATAGAACCTACTTGAGAGCCTCCCCACCCCCACTTAGCCACGTTGATTTCTCCTATTCATCACTAAAATAATATATGACATACTCAAAAACATTTACCTCACTCTCCCCCTTAGAAAGTTGCTAATTACTCATCTTGCTCAAGCTCAATCATCAAACTCACCAAAGAATGCTCTCAGTCAATTGCTCAAAGTCAAATGAACATCATTCATTTTTGTTTTTACCTTTTAACCACATGGGTTTTTTAGGGTTTTACCCTAACCATCAACAATTTACCCTAACCTCGATGGTTAGGGTCCCCTGACCATCAATAGTTAGGTTTCCTCCCTTTTTCATTCTTTTCCTCTTCTTTTCTAAACCAACCTTCTTGCCCTTTACTTTTTCCCCTTACCTTCTACCTAGAAATACATTAGGGCCTGAAGTTCTTTGGATCTGGGTGTCTTGGGATCTATGTAGGTAGTGTCCACTCACCTACTACAATCAGAGTCAGCTTGGCCACCTCCCCAACCCAACCCTACCTTGGATACTTATAACCTCCCTAACTTTGCTTAGATCACTTGAAAGGTCTAGCATGATTTAGCTATACCTAAATTATAGGGACTAGTTATCCTCGCTTGTTTATCTAGACCTTGACCTTGTTTTTAAATATTGATAAATTTCATCATTGCATGTTATTTATATCACACTTCATCATTTTTTATACATGCATTCATGTCTCCACAACCAACTCAACCACCTTCTATTACCTATCAAACCATGACCTAATTTCATTTGCACATGAATTATTTCCTAATTTGAGGGGGAATACCTCGTCTAATGACTTGAGCCAACTAGACCTAGACCTTGATCAACCTCCTATTTTTGTTTTGTAGCTTGTCCATACTACATAATAAAAAAGGGTAAAATGCAGACACCTAAAAATTACACATGATGGTTTTTAGTGTCACCCTACCCTCAAAATGATAACTAGGTTCATTAATGACCTTAACACTCCCAAACCCACTTTTTTATTTACCCTTTTAACCTTTTTTGTTTTTGACCCATAAATTGTCGATGGTTAGACCTAACCATCAATGGTTAACCCTAAACATCAATGGTTAGGTAAACCTTTTTAGCTTTAAAACTTTAAACCATGCCAGATCTTTATGTAAGATTAATAACTTTAAAAATGATAACATGTATTTAAAATGAAGCTTTTAAACCTACAAAAATAGGTAACTTTACCCTTGATCAATTTAGCAACTCTCTCTCATCCTATTTAGCAAATTCTACCTATAAAAGAAGTAAAAGAGCAAGAGATTAAGGATCTTATATTATCAATAATCAGGTATTTAAGATTTATTATAGGTATGTAGCATCCATGTCAATGAGAAAACATCATCATTTTAGACCTAGAAATCTACCAAAATCATACCAAAATTCTAAATCATCATTATTTTGGCCACATCACTTCATACTTCTTCCACTTGGTAACAAGTACTCTATGTTTATTTTCTATGATTTATCTAATTTTAGTATCAATAGCTTACTTACTCTTCCTATACCAGACTTCCCATAGTCTAGCCTTATACCCAACCTCCATTTGACCAAAATCCAATCTATACTTTCTATTTTATTCACTTCCATATTTTACACAGGCAATCGCCAATAGTTTCCCTAACCATCGATGGTTTACCTTAACCCCTGATAGTTACCTAA
Organism: Torreya grandis; assembly: GCA_037957365.1. Taxonomy (NCBI): domain Eukaryota; kingdom Viridiplantae; phylum Streptophyta; class Pinopsida; order Cupressales; family Taxaceae; genus Torreya; species Torreya grandis. Next base: position 499,253 of record JARHVA010002731.1, read on the forward strand.
CTGCCAATGATTTACCCTAACCATCGATGGTTCTTTGTGGTAGAATTTTCTAGCAAGAAATTTCACCCTTCTACCTCTAATTAAACCTCACTTTTTATGTTTCCCTTTGATCACAGAACGCTTTCTACATTTTTAGACTAGACCCTGACCCTCTCAACATTAAATTTGATCATTTTTATTTTATAAACAAGGTATAATTTCATTTCTATAAAACATTTATTTTCTTACCATTTAATGGAAGTCTTGTTTGTTATGATAATTGATTGTTATGAAAAGTGGATTGACAACCTCCTAGTAAGGCTTGTGTTTCTCAGATCTATCATACGCAAGGTAGTCCACTTAACTAATCATATAACCAACCCCTTTTCAAGTGTCTATGATACTTTCAAGTTTTCCTTCCTAACCAAAGAGGAGCTCCCACATTCATTTGAATTCATGCATGTATTCTACCGGGTATTCTTCTACACACCCTAATCACAAAATTTCTTTTATCTTCTTTTAAAACTAAGAAATGGGAGAAATAAATTGAAACATATAATGCTCATCATGTAGCTCAAGTTGGGCTAAATGTTATTGATGATAATTATCCTAAAAAACAAGATATTACAAAGATATGTGAAGAGATGGAATTTACATTTCAAGAGGTAAGATAACCTCTACTTTCAACATAAGGGAGAAATATGTAGCACCCGTAGGGGTTCTAATACTAGTGTGGTAAGCCCATAAATCAAAGGGAATGTGTAAATTCCAATCTCAAATAGATTCATTGACCATTTTAGTGTTAATTTTATTAATAATTTTGTTAGAGGTCTTGGCCTATCATTAGTTTAAGGGTGATAAGACAAGGATAAAATTAGCTTAATGTTGAGTGCATCACATAGACCTTGGACTAGCTTGTTCTTAAATGACTTACCATTATCAGTGATAATATTATGAGGAATATCAAAGTGTTAGAAGATATGGTGATTGATAAAGTTGAAAATATTCTTTGTTTTGGATGAGATCAAAGGAATATCTTCCGCCCACTTGGTGAAATATTCGGTGGCTATGATAATCGAGCTAATCTGCTATGAAGAATGAGGATTGATTTCCCTAATGAGATCGAGTCCCTATTGTGAGATAGGCCAAAAGTATTTAGATACTTGGATGCTATTGGTTGTTACATGATGTATATTAGTGTGTTATTGACATTTAACACACTTTTTTACATAATCATAATAGTCTTGGTTGAGCATGGGCCAATAGTAGCTGAGGTGAAGAATATGTTTAGCAACAACTAGACCACTAAAGTGTCTGCCATAGATCCCATAATGAATTTCATTGATAGCATGAGAATATTCATGGATCCATAGATAACAGAGAAGGAAACCATAAAAACCACATTTGTAAAGGATTCCCCCTAGTAGGGTGTAATTATAGGTACTCTAAACAAAGGATATGTAGGCATTCTTAAAGATGTTGGGAGGACTGATGCCAATTTTCAAGTAGTCAAAGGTTTGTTGGTACCAAATGTCTAATGGGGATTATTTCACACTAAAAATTGTAGGGAGGTTGGATTGGTTATAAGAGGATGTGATGAAATGATGATTGGTGACAAAGATTTTGGAATTAGAAGGCTAAGAAGGGATTTGGGAAGTATGGGAAGCCATTATATCATTGAATTTATTAGTAGACTAGGGAATATATTGGATATGGTAATGATAAAATGATGCTAAGAGTACATCTACTAGTTGTTTTTAATTTTACAAGACATCATTCTTATATTGATAGGAATCATTGACCTAGTTGACTAGGAGCTAAGAATCACCAAAGACATTGATTGTCTTAATTCCCAAGGATAGAGTGGTTTGGAGACCAATGACTAGATCTTCATACTCATCCATATTGTTGGTACACTCAAAATCAAGATTGAAATAAATAGGAATAGGTTCACCATTGAGGAGAATGATAATAATCCTAGCACCCCCGTCTCATCGACACTTTGAGCCATTGAAGAATATAGTCATTTGGTAGGTTATGTCCTCTTGGGAAAGAGTAGAGATGGATTAATCTAAAAATGAAAGAATAAGTGGTTGGTTATATAGTAAACTATCATCAACTAATTTATTGGTAATGACTTGCCCTTTAATTGACTTTTATTAGAAGAACTCAAGGTCAAACATAGATAGGATCATGTGCCACTTAGCCATATGCTAGTTTTGGTATGGTTTAGAGTGCATATACTTGAGTGGGTTAGTGTTAGTGATGACAAAGGTTTTGTGATTGAAAAGGTGATGGAACATTTTGGAAGCCACAAAGACTAAGGTGAGGTAAAGTTTCTCAGTATGGGTGTACCAAGTCTCGTACTCTATAAGTGTTTGAATTGTATCATAGATATATTATTCCTTGTTTTATTCATCATAGCAAGTGAGAATTTCCCCTAGGGAATGGTTAGTGGAAGAAATGTAAATGGAAAAGCATTGGTCCTCCTTAGGAGGGATAAGAATGGGTGGAGAAAGACCATATTATTTGACTAAATTAAAAGCTTATTGGCAGTCCTTAGTCCACTTAAAAGATGTATCTTTCCTAAGAATATGGTGAAAGGGTTGAAAAATATTTGATAATTGAGAAATGAAGTGATAGATGGATTGGGGCTTCCCTTATTGGTTACAAAGTTGTTTAAGGTGGGTTAGAGGTCACATTTCACGAATTGATTTGACTTTGGTGGGATCTATTTTGATTCTTTGAAGAGAGATGATAAAGCCAAGAAGTTTTCCTAAAAAGACCCTAAAAACACATTTTTTGGGGTTAAGTTAGACATGAAAATGGATTAGGCACTCAAAGATAATGCTGAGAAATTTTAGATGATCTTTGTGAGATTTGGATTTTCCTAAGAGATCATCGATATAATCCTCTATGATGGTGTGGATGAGATCATGGAATATGTATGTCATCGCATGTTGGTAGGTTACTCTAGAATATATTAGACCAAATTGCATGACCCTATAGTAAAAGGTTACCTAAGGCGTGATGAAAGAAGTTTTATGTTGATCTTTGGGAGCAATTAAGATTTGATTATATCCTAAGAAACTATCCATGAGAGATAACATCTCATGGCCAACTGTAAGGTCAAAAAATTGGTCGATGCTAGGTAAAGGGATGTCATATTTTAGAAAATCAAGGTTAAGTCATAAAAATAAATATAAAGGCAAAGTCCACTATAAAATTTGGTAATGCTAATGATTTTAGAAACCCATTGGGGATAGTCAATGGGTTGGATGAAATTTGTAGATAAGAGGCATTGAAGTTCTTCCTTGACTAGAAGGGCAATATGAGGGTACATCTTAAGAAGTTTTTACCAAACAATCTTAGTATTAAGATGAGTGAAAATGTTATGGAGGGAAATATAAGGATCAATTCTAGGCATATCTTGATAGGACCAAGCAAATGCTATGCTTCGATCATACAGGAAAGAAGAGTAATCTTGTTGTTCTATGAAATTCAATAATTGACCTATTTTGAAAATGTGGGGTTTATCTTAAGTACATAATTTGACATCGATATTGGATTCATTCAACATGGTATAGTTCTCAAGAGGAACGGATTTATGGATAGAAGAATCCCTTACACAAGGTAGGTGAGAATGAAAGCATCATCCTGACATTAAATAATGTTAATGATAAGAGATTATTTATTTATCATCTTAGAATGGGTGAAAGGTATGGTAATGGTTACCCCTTTATTTTGATAAGTTAGGGATTCAAGGGTGATCATTTTGATGAAAAAAAGTTAGGTGGGATGATTTCATCATCCTCACATGCAAGTAGAGGAAAGGTTGGTGAGGAAAGGGTATCCTCCTTAACAATGATGATGGTATGTGTTTTGGGTTGATTCTTGTTGGGTAGGATGAAACCAAGGCCATGAATCTCATGAGGTTTCCTAGTCTCAATGGTGACTAGCTCATATAGGCCCTACTCATATCATCTAAGGCCAAAGCCTTTCCAAGCACACTGATGAAGGTATGTCTCGATGAAGACTAGTTTATCTAGGTAAGATAAACTGATGGTAAATGGTTGAGGTGAGGAAGGGGTGATAAAAGCATGAAGGGGTTTGTCAAGTCCCCCATAAATAAAATGGGTCTAATAATTAGGAGGTCTAAAGAGAACAAAATTTCTAATATTAGGGTCATATCCTAGTTTGTTGGTGAGTTTCCTATACTTATGAGGAGTAGAGAATGTGTCAAGAGCTAAAAGGAAATACTCCCTTAATGAGAGATGTTGGAATATAGATTCCAAGGGTTTTTCTATGGGGATTTTTGAATAAAGGATGGATGAGATGGTTGACACTTTGTTGATGATTGGTGGTTGGGGTATAACTATTGAAGGTGTGATAGATGGGGGTATGAAGACATCATTTGGGTGATAGGTCTTGTTGCATGTTGAGTAAGGCCTTGGTTTTTCTTGGATGGTGATGACCTGGCCTTCATACTCAAATTTGATGTAATGATGGAGGCTAGAGGGAACACATGCCATATAATGAATCTAAGGTCATCCCAATAAGATGTTTTATTAGAATTCCCTTTAAAAAACATAGAAGATTTCAAGGAGCATGTAAGGTCATACATAGATATGAAGGATGATAGTTCTCAATGTAGTGGCTATAGTATCATTAAAGGAGTGAAGGATAGTCAAGGATTTGGACATGACATTTTCTTACAAGTTGAGTTGGTTGTAGGTGTGAGAGGAGATGATGTTAATGATAGCTCCCCCATCAATCATAACCTATTTAATATGAGTTTGGTTGATGTAAGTGGTAATAAACAGTGAGGGATTTAGGTCCTTAGGGTAAATGGAAGTTATTTCTAAAACCTTGAAGGTGATAAGATTAGAATTTTTAAGGGCACCAATAAAGGTGGATATAGATTGAGGGTCATCATGTTGGACCTCGATGGATTACAATGCCTCTATGAGTGCTTGGTGGTGATGGGTAGAGGTAGAGATAAACTCATACAAGATAATTTTTCCTAGGGTTTGATGAAGTGTCTTGAGAATAGGTCTCTAGATTGATATTGTAGTGTTAGATTGGGGCACCTAAAATAGACACTTGAGTTAGGTTAAAGATGGATATGATTGGGTATGGGTTGGTTGGTAGTTGGAAGAGGGGTAATTCTAAGGAATGGGCACCTTAGACTTCCCTTTATCTTTATGATATGATCTAGTGACCATGTTGATAGTATGGATAGAAGGAGAGGTTGAGGTAGTAGAGTGGTCAAATTCATCTTCACTTTTAGGTGAGAGTAGAGGAGTGAGTAAGTGTTCACCATGTTTGGTAGGTATGGGTGATGGTTTGTTTGTTATGGGTAACATAGGATGCTTATTTGTTAATAAATCATCATTATCATAAATTTAGTGAATGAGTGTTTGGAGAGCTTTACAGTTATATGTATCATGTCTCAATGTCTTATGGTATAATAAAATTAGGTTGTCATTGAACCATGATGGTTTTAGGGATGAAGGGTTAAAGGGTTGTATGGGTGGTAAGCTCAAGGAAGAGTTTTACAATAACTTTTGTAGAATGGTTGAATAGGATTCAAGCAAAGGTGTTGGAGGTGATAGGTTTTTGGTTTTAGGAGTTTTATCCTTCTTAGAAGTAGACTTCACCATGGGAGTTGTTGGTGGTGGAAGGGTTTTGGTAAGTGGTTTTGGTTAGGATTGTTTGGTTATGATTGGTTTAGAGGTGGATGATTTAGAGGTGGAGGGTGAATGTTTAGTGATAAGTGGGAAGGTAGAGGTAGACTTATTAGTTAAGGATGATGGATAGTTTGATGATTTGGTAGAGGTAGGTATAGGTGAAGAAAAAGGAGAAGATTTAGTAGTTGAGGAATAGGTGATAGGGATAGTAAAGGGATGTGGTCCTAAGATAGAGGGTAAGAGGGAAGGAGCTGGTATGGGTCTAGTTCAACGTAGAGTGTTGGGTAACTCCACCTTTTTGGTTGCTTTGGTTGGTGGTTTCTTTAGTGGACTAGATGGAGTTAGGCCCAAATTCAAAGAGGTATTATTATAGATATGTGTAAGAGGTATTCCTAAATCCTCTATAGGTTTGATAAGAGAAACATGAGATGTTTTTATAGGTTTGGGTAGAGGTGATTTAGATGGTTCTACTATGGTTTTGGTAGATCTAGTTGGGGTGATAAGAGAGGGATTGGATACTTGGGTATTGGTTGGCTTAAGTGGTTGAGGGTTGGTTAGTGTGGTGGAGGTTTTAGATGGTTGGGTGGAGGTTTTTGTTGGTTGGGTAGATATGGTAATAGGTTAGTCACTAGAAGTGGTGGGTTGGTCCACCAAATAAGGGATTTGAGGCTAGTCTATTAATATAAGGGATATCTAATTATTACAAAAAGGTGGATTGATCCATGCTAGGGTTAGAGATAAATTCTAATTTTTGCACTAGCTTAGAGAAGGGTTCGTAGGTTGGTTTGATGCCTTGAATGGTAGATCTAAAAGATAACCCCTTAGGTGGAGGTATAGGGATGAAAACCTTATACTCTTGCTCAATCAAAGGATGTAAGGTTGGGATAGGTGGCTCCTCTATGGGAGGAGTGGACACGAGGATTTCCTTCTGAAACATGATTTCTATATGATTGGTGAGTTTCTTGGTAATTGGTGAGGAAGATAAGATGGGTGTGTGGTCTAGTATATTGGTAGAAGGGGAGGTAGTGACTCCACTACCTCAATGAGTGGAGGAGGAGAAAGGGGTATTTAATTGGTTTGGGTTCCCAAAAGGAGAGAAGGTAACTCTACTACCTCAATAAATAGAGAAGGTGAGGGACATGTAGGTTGATGAGTAGGTTCTTTTACAACAAGTGTCCCAAGAACCATGTTAACATAACAGGTATCATGAGAGCACTTGATGTTGTTGCTCTCATTTTTGGTAAGATCATGGTGTGGTAAAGGTTGCCTGAATATATCAAGGGCATGGTTTGGTGGCGCATTGGAGTTATCCAATGTAAGCTCCCCCTTATAAATGAGGGATTGGACAAGGTTCTTAAAGGTATTACACCTATTGATATCATGTCCTATCATGTGAAGGAATGCACATGAATCATTCTCATTGTACCAACTAGGTATAGGATGAGAAGAGTTAAATTATTAGGGTGGTTTAATAGGAGGAAGTTGAATGATATTATATTTTAATAACTTCTATAAGATATAAGCATAGGATTATCCAAGTGGAGTTGATTTCTTTTGGTTATTCCAGGTTTGATTCCTTGGGTTTTGATTTAAAGAATTTGAGGAATTTGGTTGGTTTTTGGATGGTGGGGGTTATATTTAATGACAACTACATTAATGGTTCCTTTTACATTAGTCTTGGTATTGGTTTGGTTGCTTGGTTTGGAAGAAGAAGCCTTATTGGTTTTGTAGGTGGAGTTTCTAATCTTCAATTTTAGGCTCCCTTCATCAATGGCTTTGTTCTCTAGCTTGCATGCCATGGTAAAATATTCATCAAAAGTTTAGAAGCTTTGGACATGAAAAGTGGATGAGATATGTTTGGCACATTCCCTAGTAAGGATATCTATGAGTTCAAGTTGAGGTCAGGAAAAGGAAAGCTGGTTAATTAGGCTCCTTCAACGAGCCCCAAAATTGGCAATAGACTCATGCTCAAACTTTCAGATGGAGTAGAGGTTAGTAATAGAAAATTTTTTGGAGATATTTATCAAGAATTGATCCAATAATGTTTAGGCCAATTGGGTGAAGGAGAAGATGGAATGTTTGGGTAAAGTATTATACCAATCTAAGGTTAGGCTAGCTAGAGAGATAGGGAAAGTGTGGAGAAGAATGACATCATCTTATGCAATGAGATAACAAGCATGCTTAAATTTCCTAAGGTGATATTGGGGATCCTCCTCACTTAGAGATTTGGAGGGATTGAGAAGTTATCATTGTGGAGGATAAGGTTAGATAGGGATAGATGGGTGAATGGGTTCATTAAAAATTTGCTCATAGGATAAATGGTCATGAAACCTAAAAACAAATGATTCCTTATTAAACATTTTATCCATCAAAATCTTAATCAAATCAATTTTAGGCTGGGTAGTTGCATAATTTAGTTGTAGGTTTGGTTGAGGTTGAGTGGATGCAATATATGGATAAGAGGTGGAAGGTTAAGAAGATGTCACTTATTGGTATGTGGTGATTCAAGGTTGAGATGAAAGGGTTATATATCTTTGTGGGTTAGGAAAATATTGGTATGCTATTATTGGGGTTTTTAAAGGGATGGATATGGGTTGGTTTGGAGGTATGTTTGAAGTGGTAGGTTGAGGTTGAGTGGTAGTCTGAATGGGTCGCAGGGTAGAAGGTATGGAAAGTACCAAAATTTGGAGTGGGGTGGAAATTGGTGGGTTTTTATTAAAAAGAGGAATGGTATAAATAGGGGTAGAAGTTATCCCTATGGTAGATGGGGTATAGGTAACAAGAGGTAAGGTTGTCTGTACATTGGAAGTGTTGGTTGGTGTAGGAGGGGTTTGGTTATATATTGGAATGTTGGATTGGGTTTCGATGGTGGTAGTGCTTGGTATAGTGGTAGAGGAAGAGGGTTCAGTGATCAAAGGTTGGCCAGAGGTAACTCCAACCATAATAGGGGGAGACATGCCAGATGATGGATCCATAGGAAGAAATTAAGTGATAGGGGTATGATGAGCTAAAGTGTGAAGGTAATGTTCAAGGGCTATGGGGTTATTGTCAAAGAATGTGGTAAAATCCACATTAACTTCAAAAACTATTTGAGGTATGGTATGAGTGGGATAATTATGAGGATAAAATTCAACATTTGAAATGTACTACATAGAGCAAGAGGAAGAAAAGGAAGGTGGTATTTGGTTTGTCTGATTTCTCAACTGTTGTCTAGTAAAGACCATGTGAGAAACTAGGAAATACATGATATAAACTCACATCTCAAACACAAATCAAGAAAATAAAAAGATAAAATAAATCAAAACATACACTAAGATGCATTAATTTTTAGATTTTTTATTATCTTTCTTTTGGCTTATGCCTTAGAAAGTGTGAAGAAGAAATTTGGCTTGTCGAATAGGTCCTAGAAAGAAGTCTATGTTTGGTTTTAGGTTGTGTTTAGGTGCTCAAGAGAGAGATCTATATTGGAAGGAGTACATAGACTAGTACTTGGGGATTTCCCTCCTCACTTCATGGTCCCATATTAAAGTTAGGCACTTAGTTGATATATCATATATCCAAAGTTTATACTCAATCAGAGAGCTGAGTTGGTTATCCCCTTAGTGATTAAATCCAAGCAAGATTATGGGGAAAGGGTAAGGTTAGTACTAGATGATGAAATCCTATTTGGGCCTTGTCTCAAGTATATTAATGTTTGATTTGATGAAATTATTTTGTTTTGTGTGTGATAAAAGTGATTTCTATGATTAATTCATCATTTAAATTTAAACTATGTGAACCAAACAAGCAAGCAAGCAATGGATGCAAAGTTTATTTTAAACCAAAATAAAGTTTTCATATTTATTTTCATGAAAAAAATAAAAACTATGATGCACCTAAATTTAGTATGAAGATGCAATCCTAATCCTAGGATGAGTGTTTTTTTATTTTTCTTTTTGGAATGCAAAACTACTTACAATTAAGATTTTTTTTTTTAAATTTTTAGAAAGGAAAAATTGAAACTAAGATTTTGAATTCAAAAATTCAAGAAATAATATTTAATTTTAAACTAAATTAAATTTCAATAATGTAACTACAATGTCCTAAAATAAATAATAACCCAAAAATACTCTATGGTCCCACCGGGCATGTCAAAATCATTTTACTCTAATTTTTTACTTTTCTTAGTTTTGAAGAAGAGGAGATAAAATTGAAAAGAAGGGTAGTGGTTAGAACCTGATAGAAGTGCACATGTTGATCCTAAAAAATGATGAGAACTACTCTTTGGCTTGGGAGGATGACCTAAGAATAAGAAATCACTTAAAAACAACTTGTTCGTTAGACAAGTAGTTGGGTGGATTGCCTAGCGTGAGCTAGATCCTAGAAGCAAAATATTCCTAGGAGGTTGTCAATGCACCCTCTTTAAACAATAAAGTTAACAAATGATAAATAAATGTAATTTCATTAAATAACATCAAATTATTGAAATTAAGTGTAATAATGATTTTCTAAAAATATGATTAAATAAAGAAATAGTTTTTCAATGTTATTGTTATAGTTGGTTTGGTCAAAGTTGCAGTTTTGATTTGGTAATGAGTTGTGGGATAAGAAAAGAAGGTTTAGTTAGGGTTTTTAGATGGTTAAGGTGGTAAAATGATTAGGATGGTTAAATGGTAAAAAGGGTAAATTGTTAAGGAGGTAAATGGTAATGGGTTAAGAGGTGAAGAAGGTTTGGGTTGTGAAGAGGCAAATGGGCAAGGTAAATGTGCAAGAGGGTAAATGGTGAAGAATAAGTAAATGATAGCAAAGAGGGAAAAGGGGTATATGGTCAAGAAGGTAAAGGGTAAATGAAAATAGGAGGTTAAGGGGTCTGGGTTTAGAGGTCAAGAAAATAAGAAGGCCAAGGGATAGGTTTGGAGGTCAAGAAAGAAGAAACCAATATGGTAAAAGTAAATTAAAATACAAGAAATAAAATAAATATACCTTATGAAGATGCTTGAATATGTTGATTATGGATTTAAATTTTGGTATAGTTTCATTGATCCAAGATTTTCTCCTCTAACATGAGTGACCTCCTTAATAATGCTCCCAAACCTGCAAGATGAAATGATCTAATCAAATACCTCCTTAATTGATGAAAGGGGGATCATATTTATAGAATTTCATGCCAAGAAACATGACAAATGAGTGGAATAGTGAAATGTGGTGCCATTTTTTAAGTGGGCTCATAAGTGGGTTAAAGGGATAAGGGTGGTGGGATTCCCACTTCACAAAGTGTGTCTTTCACTTTGATAATGTGTTTCCCACTTTGATAATGTGTCAAAATTCAGTGGAGATAATGCCCATGGACCCATATGAGTTCAAAAGACTTTCCAACAAGATAATTTATCTTTTTCTAAGCACTTAAAAAAGTACACCACAAAATTTGGCACCATTTTCTAAGTGGGTGCATAGATGAGTCAAGGGATAAGGGTGGTGGGATTCTAACTTCATAAGTGTGTCTCCCACTTTGCAAGTATGTCTAAAATAGGTGGAGATCATGCCCATGTGCTCATATGGGTCAAAAATACTTTCCACCACCCACTTTTGTCTTTTCCCAAGCACTTAACAAGGAGCCCAACATACTTTGGTGCCACTTTCATGCATGAGGACAAAATTACATGATTTAGGATGGTCTCATAAGGAAAAATGTAGCATACTTCAAAGGGTGGACCATGTGGTGTTTAATGAGGTCATTAGGCACCTTGGATAAGGGTCCCAAGTGGGGTATGATGTCTCACTTCAAGCCACCTCACATTCAAGCTATGTCACTTGCCATAATAGTATTGAGTCACCTTCCATGTCACCTATCATGTCACCATGAATAGTGACATGCCATGTCATCATGAATAACGATAGTGAATAGTAATTTTGAATAGTGACTTAGAATAGTTATTTCAAATAGTACTATTGAATAGTACTATGTGAATAATGATAGGTGAATAGTGTTGTTGGTTAGTTTAAGAGGGTTGGGTTAAGGTTCAAGAAGGTTTAGGTGGTCCCTAGGGTGGGCTTGAGGCATTTAGACATCTAGAACTAATTTTGTGTAATTTTATAGTGTCTAAAATTATATTTATGAATTATGTATCAGCTTAGTCTTGTACACTATAAAAACATAGACCTTGACTATTCTTCTTAGTTCTAAACTTTTCATACTTTTGCAAGTCTCATATATACTATCTCTTTGTGCTCATTGCTCATATCTTAATCTAACTAGTATCATTATCATGACTAAAGATTATATCTTTCCCATAATGATTCTAACCTACTTATTATCCATATTCATAAGTTTAGGATATGTACCTATTTTCCTACTCTCTAAACACTTGTGTCTCATCTAGACACCTACATCGATGCAAGTGTCCTACCTAGACACAAGTGTTCAATGCAATAAATTAATAAAATTTTAAAATAAAATATATTCCTATGGTCAACCTAAGTGATTTAATGTGATATATTCTCCAAATGGATTGGTATAAATAAAATATCAACCCTCATTCTTTCCTCACCTATAAAAGACCTAACATAGACCTAACATATACCTAACATTGATATTAGAGCATTCAAGGATCATTTAAGTGAAAAAATATTTCTTGTTATCTCCTATTTTAATATTAGTCATAGGAAAAACACATACATGTCTTAAGTACTAAATGAGTGCACCAAGATCCTGATTTAACAAGTTACAAGCTAGGTCATTATTGTACTTACTTTCACATATTGCATCCTCATATACACATAAACCAACATGTAAGGGAGAGATACATATATTTTAATCTCTCTTAGGAGTATTGGTTATGTAGGTATTACTAATTGATAGAGGGGTCTTTGGATTATCTTGATATTGTGTGCCCACTAACCTATTTTTACCACAACCATTATGAAGATGAAAAACTAGGATTTGATACTTGACAAGGAATGACAATCTTTGACCCAAATATGAATGCACTAGAGTAAGGTAACACATAACCCATAATAATATATGTGGTCACATATATTTTTATAAGGTATTCAATATTGGACACCTATGTTTGATCTAGACAATAACATCGATGTAAGTGTTTGTAGCTACAACGACACTTAATCTAGAATTTGGTGATTATTCCAAAATCTTCTTCTAGATTGATTCACTCTTATTCCAGATTTAGATCTTTATTAACATTATAATCACATAATTACCTTATTTTCATTATCATTATAATATCTAATTTAGTTGTAATTTCTATTTTTAGCATATCTCAACATTTAATTCAAAGTATTGTTCATCTAAGTTTGTAAATTAACTAGACTACTATAGATTTGTTTATCACTCTTGTGTTTATTAATTTTTATATTATTAAACCTATCTATCCTCATAGGATCCATATCCATAAATTATGGTTAAATATGAAGAGAAAGCAAATTAGGCTAAAATAGATAGTGAATAATATCCTTATGCCAGTAGTATGGTCTAGAACTGAAAGGTATAACTATGTTAGATATTTTCCAAGTGTATAAAAATAAGGTACTACATAAATAAATAATTAGTATCTAAAACCCTCATTAATATATTAATGAAATTGATAGTTTAAATGGAATAAATGTGTAATTGGGTGTGTATAACACACCTAGAAACATGCCCCTAACCTTGGTGTATAGGTTAACTGTGACACGTCCATTCAAATTATTTCATATCAATAGTGTAACATAAATGTGTGCATTATATTGTGAGTGTGATTGATTTAATAACTCATAATATTTTAGTGAAGATGAATTATTTAATCAAATATCACCTATAATTATGGTAAATCTAGATGATTTAATCAATTCTAAATTATAAGTTTGGTAATATTAAGTGATTTAATCAACTTAACCCTATAAAAGGTGAAACAACTATTATAGTATATTTGATCAATAAAAATCCACCTTGGGTATAATAATAGTCCATAAAAGTATATGAAATCTATATATTTACTTGAGTTTACAATTTTATATACCCATTGCATGACATATGTACCTCATATATGTCTCAAGTTGAAATCTAGGTATAATAGTGTTACCAATGTATAGAATGCTTCCAAAAATATAAATATGAATCATATAACTATGAAATTTGGTGAAATTGAAAGTGATGTAAGTGTGGAGAACATGTTTTCCACTGAATCTTGAAAATCTGGTAATTTTGTGTAAATGTGGAAAACATGTTTCCATAATATGCCACCATTCTATTGTTGAGATATTGAATATTTAATTTATAGAGGTCATGTATTTTTAACACATTTCCATTATAATTTAAAACTTTTAAACTATGAAATCCATGCCTATATTAAATTCCCCACCTTTTGAGGTGAGGGGAAATATAATCTGATAGTTACCTTACCTTAAAAATAACTATATAAGTTGTGTATGGATCATGTAGGATATAAGAGTAACATGTTTAGGTAGATATAACATTTAATCATGCAATATGTGATCAAATCAAGTCCTATGAATCATGATATAGATCATGGAAACATATAGAGAGTGACAAAATAAGCTCATAAAGTAATCAAACATACACACAAGAACATTTAAAAGTAATGTAAATAATAGAATGGTCTTAAGAAAACTCATACAAGGGGAATGTTCAAATTATTCATAATCAAAAGGACATGACTTAGTCTAATTCCCCTAAAGTATATAATGACATATTCAAATGTCCATACAAAAAATAATGACATATTCAAATGTCAAAATAGGCAAGCAAAGACATAGGGACCATAATCAATGGATAATGTTCAAATTCTCAAACATATAATACAATTAAAAAATATAAAAAGAAAGGAACACACTTGAGTAAGTGCATAAGATGTGAAATTAGGACAAATAGAAGCAACCAACATGAACTTAGCATACTAGTTCCTAAACATATGTGTTTGTATGTAATGTTAAGTGCATATCATATTAAGTACACTATAAAATGTATAATCATGTATATAGCCATATGTAAATATATGTAAGCTTAAACATGATAATGGAAAGTGATCATAGAATATTGTAACCTAGGTGGATCGTGATCAGAGAAGTATATGCCCTCAATGTACTTATGATGTGAGTAGAGGGAAGGCCCAACATATGTATGTGCATATATCATATATCTGGGTATGCATGTATCACACTTAAATATAACATGAAACATATGTGTATATATGAAATAAATACTATGTTATCTACTAACATGGATAAAATAACATATGTATAATAAATAATACAACTAGGAACATGTTGAATTTTTTTGGTGTTTTTGAATGTTTTTGTATTTTTAGAATATTTGTTTTTTTTTAATGTTTGAAGAAGGAAAAGTTGATATAATTATCCCATATAAGGGATACTCATCTATAAGTTCTATAAACTTTGAATATAGTGAATCAAACTATTTATGCTGCCAAGGAGCATATATATGTGTCATATCTTAAACTAGAGAACTAGTAACACTATATGTATCCCTCATAGGAGTAAGAGGAAATGGATTAGTAGTAGATGTATTATTTTGTTGACACATTACTGAGTGATATGAGGTTTTTTTAGAGTATAAATAGTAGGAACATGTTTAGTTTATTTGAAGTTTTAAAGATGAAGAAGCTATCTAATGATCTCAAGATGAGGATGAGAATTTGTGATGAGAAAAAATGTATAACGTTTCCTAAATGAGATATGACATACACATGCATGATAGAAACATAAAGTGTCTCATGTTATTTCAGTAAGTTTGCACTTGGTATATTTGGTTTGCATTTATTTGCATTTGGTTTCTCATTTTTAGGTGATGAATTCAATAGATAGGTACTATGTCTTATAATTATGAATAAAGTATGTGGTAAGTTACCAAGTGGATCATAACATAGTTTTTTGAAATGTGCAATTGAAGATTGTTTACCATCTATATGAGTAGTGAATTTTTCATGATTTGAAGAAAGGCTTGTAGTTTCCTCCTTTATATCCATATTTGAAAAATTAGATTTATCAAGTGTCTCTTGCTTTTTGACTTCTTTTGTTAGAAATCATGTTTTAAATATTTGATGTGCCCATTGATATTTTTGTAACATTACCTTTTATATTTGTGATTTATTTTTTGACTTCTCATTTTTAGGTTCTTTCACTTTTGTATTAATAAAATGTATCTTTTATTCTCATCAATATTACAACTATATCTAAATCCTTGTTAATCATTATGATCAGATGTAGAGATATGAAAAATGATTACCTGTGCATGTTTTCCCAAACCTTGACCTTGATAACTAAAGTGTTTTATATTTTTTTTCCAAAAACATATTATTTTTAAATTTGAGTATCATTATAGAGAGGTAAATTTGTATTCTTGTCATGGTCTAACTATTTCATTTTCAACTAATTTTTCTCTGAGTTATCTTTTGCTACGCATATTTTTTATTTTTGTACTTGTTATTTAGGAGAGGCACTCATAATTTTAGTGGGATTATTGATTGATGTACCAATGATATGATCACCACAATAATTTATATTTTGTATTTTCTTCTTCAAGGTAAGACAATAATTGATATATTGTCTATGCATTCTATGATATGCACAATATTATTTTGACCTTCTAAGAGGATGTAAATGAGGAAGTTGGATCACTTTATTTCAAATAATGTCTCTTAGGATTTCAATTATACTCTTATTAGACTTTTGTTCACTTTTTTAATGACTTTTTTTAGATTTATTCTATTTTATATTTTCTTTTTTTATAAAAAACCTTATTGGATATAACATTGTTAAATGAATATGAGAACAAATGATTAATACTAGCATGTTTTGAGTTTTACATGTATGTAATCTAATTTTACAATGATGTGGTCCTTGAAATGAAAAGTTGATTTTGATTTTTTAATACTCTATTAACTTAATCAAATTTATGTTTTGATCTTTTAGGGATTCATAAGCACAAACCCTAGGTACTTCAAATTAAATATTTATACACACCATATAGAGGGATGTGGGAGGTGGAAAGGTTTGAGAAAGGATAAGTTAAATAGAATGGCCTACCTTACCCCTTGTAGTAGTGATAACATGGACCTAGGTAGAGGGATGATAGATATCACCCTCTTTAGGGTTAGGAGGAGGAAGAGGTTTATTTATACCCATTTAAAATTTTCTAAAAACACCCATAGTAACGAGCACAACGGTTAGGGAAACAATGATAAAAAAAACATCACCTATAATATTCATAAATAAAAATGAATAAATACAACAATATGAAACTCTAAAAATTTGAAACACTAAAGGAAAACTTAGTAATTTTTTTGGATAATAATAATGTAGGAATTTTAGGAGATTAGCTATGTTTTTTATAAATATGAAATATATATTTTTAGTATAAATAGGAAATAAGACAAACCTAAAAAAATAAGGAAACAAAAGTACAGTGTACAACATGTATATCTATATATACTAAAAATAGTAAAATTCAAAGTGTGAAAAATTTAGAAAATTGTTTGGCAAACAAAAATAGGTTTTTGAGTATATGCAAATAAGATAATAAAAACCCTACGAGGAATTAAAAAATGGATTTGTTTTGAAACTGAAATGTACTAGTCAAGGAAGAATAAATTGTGAGTGTCTAAACATGAAACTCTTGTAACAAGATGCATTGAAAAGCATAGGGTAAAGTTATAGATTTTATAATCCATCACAAAAAAATGAAACCTATAAGTTTAGAATTCCTATATCAATCTAAGTTTTCAAAGGAAGACTTCCATGTCGAGTTCACCAAAATTTCAACCTTAAATTTAGATATGTGTGGTTATCTAAGGAAAATGGGTGTTATATTATCTTTCACACAAGGATTATGAACTAAAATAATGTGAAGGAAAATTAATATAAAAAATTAAACAAATATTATTCTAAATTTATACAACTGATATTATTAAAAATAGTAAAATACAACTATTGATAGATATTTCAATAAATTATAAATATATGATACTTATTTGATTTATTATACACATGTGGGTTTGATCTAGAATATTATATAATTGGACTAGAAAATGGTCCTAAAATAATCATCATATTATTAAAATATTCATTTTATGGCCTTCAGTGCTTGTGTTAGAGTAGACAATTTTATTGATATAGGTGTTTGAATTTGACATAAGTGTCTTGTATGAAATACTAGTTGGATCTAGATGAAATAAATAGGATCCTTATGGGATTTTTGGCACCTTTAATTTTATTTATACACATCAACACATAGGATTTATATATTTGTTAAATGATCAAACCCTAGCTTCTTCACCCTAAGAGTGACTGTGGGAAATATGGGTTAATGGGCTCATGGTGTCTTGCCCCAAGGAACCCTCTATAAATGAGAATTTCCTTCATAACCAATACTTTAAATAGAGCCTCAGACTTATTTATTTATTCCCTATGTGTTGGATTATGTGTGAAAAAGGATGAAATGTGTGATAAGCAAACAAATGTAGTGACTTGTATTATAATTTGGAAAATATGCCTCATGAACTACTCTTTAAATGATTAAAACTTTTGGAAATATTGATCCTATGACTAATATAGAAATACGGATGA